>JADGMU010001125.1:0-30642 GCA_016920895.1 Vaccinium myrtillus | reverse complement strand
CCAGCCCGAGATTGGGCTCTTATCCCCTTTGTATAGCTTGATGTAGGGTAATGAGCCACCGATTTGAACAACAAAGTATCAGAGACCTTGTGAATTTGATCTAACTATTTGAGTATCTTTGATTTGGACATCAAAGATGCTGTTGAAATAATGAACAAATTACAAGGAGGGCAGGTCAGCTGAACCACCCAACTGTTTGAATAATGGAGAGATCTGCTCATTAGAAACCTTCTTAGAAGGAGGGCCTCTAGTGGAGGGACAAGGGTCAGCTATTAATTCCTCGATATCCTCAGAGGAATCATCAACCTCGTCCTCTTTGATAATTGTAGAGGACTCCACTGTATTAGTGACAGCATCTAAAGCCTTGCTTCCTCCTTTCTCCAAAGCCATTTGCACTTGATGCTGCACAATTGGATCTTGATTGGAAATGTGTGGTTTTTTCCCCACAACTTGCCATGATTCCTCAGGATTAGAAGGTGCTGGGGTTGGTTTCGGAGTACATTTATGCCCGAAAACTTTACATTCAGAACATTTGGGGGGGAGCCATTGATACTCCACCCTGATTGTAACAGCTTCTCCATTAGACCTCACTATCACCCCATTTGGTAGCTCATCTTTTGCGGATATTTCAACGCAAGTCCTAGCAAAATCCAGTCTTTTTTTCCCAGCTGTAGCCTCATCTACATGGATAGGTCTTCCAATAGCACTGGCTATACGACTGAAGCCAGATACTGTCCAGCATTCAAGGGGAAGTTTATGGAGCTGTTTGTCTATGGTTTAATGGCCCAGTTGGGTAGATTGTGTATGCTTTTAATCTCAGTTTCTTCGCAGGTTCAATCTTATTAATGAGATTAAACATCAGCAGTTCATTTTAATGTGTCTCCTTGGAAGGAGGCATTCCTTGGTGATTTTATTTTGTTATTAGTCTCCATGGAAGGAGGCATTCCTTGGTGTTTACTTGAATTATTTTTCTATTTGTCTCCATGGAAGGAGGCATTCCTTGGTGTTTACTGGAATTATTTTGCTATTTGTCTCCATGGAAGGGGCATTCCTTGGTGTATTGATTGTCCTAGGTGTACTGATCTAATACCCAGGTGTGCAAATTCTGTTAGTATTGAAATCAATCACAGGTGAGTACTGCTTTTTTTTTGGGGTAAATTAGCTTGAAATTAAAAGAGATTAAGCGAATGTACAGCCTACAAGGGACATACCCCAGGAAGGACAAAATGAAAAAAAAGAAAGAAAGGAAAAGTGAGTGGTTCCCGGCACAACCCGCCGGGTGGGAAAATAAGAAGTACCGGCACATCCCGCGCGGCATAGGTGTAAATAAGAAAAAATGCAGGTGAGTACTGTTGCTGTCATTGCTGCTGTACTACTGCTACTGCCGTGCTGTCACTGCTGCATTCTTGTCTCTGCTGTACCTAGGCAGTATTGCCATTACTTGGGCTATACCTGCTCTGCTCTGCATATTGCTACTGCTGTACCTAAGCACCATTCTGCTATTGTCTACTGCTGCAGTTCTGTTGGTATGGAATCTGATGAGTACAGCCATTGCTACTGTTTACAGTACTACCATTGTTAATGTAATGTTAATGTACTGCTGTACTGCTACTGTTGCATTTGTACTGCTGCGTTGTTACTGTACTGCTGCGATGTTACCACTGTTGTACTTAGGCAGAGTTCTGCTACTGCTGCATTTGTTATGCCGTAGTGGTAGTTTGCTTTGAGTCTGCGTTGTGTACCATCCTCTAACTGCTAGAGGTGATATACAATTTCGAACCTAGCCTAGGGGGGTTGTCCCTTGGCATGTATGATCCCTTTGGGGAGGGGGCTTCCTCCCATAGGAGGTGCCGTTGCACCTCTATTGATGTCCACTACGACTGCTGCGCATACTCAGGATGCCACTCCAAAATCTCTTCATATCATTGCTGCTACTGCACCAATCTTTGTATGTTCAAGCCTCAAGTTCAAGGTGAAGCCGTATAGAAGTCCAAGTCATTTGTTGGGTCCTCCAATTGCGTGTTTCTCCACCCTCTCTCCAAGATGGTTTAGTTGACTCTTTTGTTTCCAATTTGTGTTCTCATGAGCTCTTTTGTTAAGTTAGCTCTTCCACCTAACTCTGTTATGTGTTTCTTCTCCTTCTTCTTTAGGAGGATGAGAAACACAGTTTATATCCTATTTCCCTTTGTATCTTGTATTTTACCCTAATTACCCTCATGTAGCCCTTGCGGCCATCCCTTTTATTTCACGCAATTTTCTTTTCTTTTTCTTTTTCTTTGTCCTCCCTGGGATACATGCCCCTTGTAGGCTGTATATTCTTTTGCCTCCTTTTTATTTCACGCTAAATTACCCAAAAAAAAAAAAAGTTTATGGAGCTTTATCCATGCTGGTATTAAAGTGGGGTGTTCTGTTGTAGGAACCAACATTCTTCTCCAGTCATTAAGCACTAAATAGCGTTTGGAAAAGAAGTAAGGCCCTCCTTCCAAAACCTGCAACTTGGTAGCCTCATCTCTGAATTCAAAAAAGAAACATGCCCCGATTTGTTTGATGGCCTTAGGAGCATTTTCTTTCCATATAGCACGAGCAGTGGCACACAATAGGTTGTAAGGCATCCTACCATCCAAGAAATACCCTATTAAGCAGTTATCCCACGAGTTAGTATCAACATGATCATCATCCAACTCAATCACAGGTTCCTTTCCTTATTGCATTTCTGGATAATGTTCTAATTTCATGGATTTTGACAGGGCTTGTGCTTTGAACAACGAAGACCATTTTGGAGCAGCGCCATTGTTGTTTGGTTTAGCAACCTGTTCTATTCGGGGGGATTTGTTCCCAGCCTCTACAAATTCTCCATCGAGATTAACATCAACAGCAGATATAGTATTAGAATACTCATCACGTACCTTGAGAATGTGAGATTTAAGACCAGAAAAGTTGATGTTTACACCAGACTTGTGCATTTCTTCCTCGATTGATGGAACTAGAGAAGAAATTCGATCCTCACTAGCCTGGTAATCCCCTTCTTCGTGAACCACAACCTGTAGTATATGCGCAGGACTTGATCCAGATCGAGTGGGGCTGGATTGGTTAGGTTGGTGAGGCTCGGATTTTGAGGAACTTCCCATGGATGAAGAGGTTTTCGGGTATTGTGGGTTAGGGTCCGATTCAACACCAGTAGAACCGAATTTGGGGACTGAATTAGGGTTTTTAGGTCTATAGTTTGTAATGGGCTTTTTTTTTTTTGGATAAATAAGCTTGAAATTAAAAGGGTTTAAGCGAATGTACAGCCTACAAGGGGCATACCCCAGGGAGGAAGAAATAAAAAGAAAGAAGAAAAAGAAAGAAAAGAAAAGTGCGTGGTCCCCAGCACAACAGGCTTACCCCTAAGTGCAGTCTTATATCATGGATTGCCATTCACAACAGGCTTACCACTGAGGATAGGCTTGTGCTCTTTGGCATTAAGGACACATCATTGTGTAGCTTCTGTCCTGCTGCAGAATCCCATGATCACCTCTTCTTTAACTGCCCCTTCTCTAAGCAAGTTTGGGATGCTGTGTGCCTTAAGTCTCAGTTTTGTGGGCAGGCTCAGGATTTGAACAGTCTTGTCACTCTTATCTCTGCAGTTAGAGGTAGAGGACTTAAGAGCACCCTGGTAAAACTCTCCTTCACTGTCTCTCTTTACCACATTTGGATTGAGAGAAATTTGAGGAAATTTCAGGGATTGCAAAATAGTATCTCCTCCATTGTGGTTAAAATCAACACTGAAATTAGGTACAGGATGTTGTCCCTTACCAAAGTACCTCATGGACCATTATTCCTCTTGGAAGCTTGGAACTTACCATTACTGTGTCACTATTGACCAAGATTCATTGTGCTCTTGTATTGTTGTGCCTTATTATTTATAATCATACCACTAATCACTTGGTTTTGACAGATCCAAACAAGTGCATTGTTATGTGCATTTACTCCTAATAGCCCATTTGGGCAGTGTGTGTTTACAGGTTATCTATGCCAAAAGGCATATGGGATAGTGATCTTCCTGTATAAGTGTCGCAGTGAGGTTCTATCTTGAAAGCATCTTGCTACGTTACTTCTACTAGCAGGTTTACTACCTTATTCTCTGATTCTATGCTTTGGTAGCAATTGATATGCTGGTTTCTGAGTGTGTGTGAACTACTCACATGTGGGATTCCAGTGAGATTTGGACCTTCATCATCTGATCTGTTGTTTTGAGAGGAGTGGCCTGTGAGTTCAACCCTGATTCTCAAGTCACGTGGGAAAAGAGAGTGGGAGGTCAGGTTTTTTGAGGGAGATAGGAGGTGAGAACTCATAGTCTTGAGAATGTTGTTTGGAATCTATTGTTCACTATCATGTTCACCTTTGGGTGTTGCTCGTGCAATGATCCTGCGCTTTTACACCACCATTATACTGCTAGGTACATGGATTGGTTTGTTTATCGGGGTTGCTGCTCGGCCATCTAATCAAGCCCCCGATCTCTCTCATTTCCGCGGTTACTGCTATTCTGAGTTTATTGAAGTATTGTAGAGTATTCACTGGTTCCTGTAGTATTCTACATCATCTCATAATTGGTATAGCATTTTGGAATGCATCTTGCATTTGCATTTTGATTGCTGTGTCAGATATTGTCCATTTGGTGTATGCATCTCAATAAGGCTGTAATTTCTGCTCCCATTTGAGATTACATGCTTTTCAATCCAGTATTGTCCAATTAGATACCTTTAGATTTGTTGTCAAGTGTTTTGAGGCTGGGTTCCAACCAATTGCAAATGTACTCCCAATTTTTTCAAATGGTTCTTGAGCCTAGTAATTAGCTGACTTGGTCTTTTGGGCTGGGATTGCAAAATACAAACGAAATGCTGTTCAATTTTACTTAGATTTGCAATGTATAAACTACAATTCACTGTTACGGCTAGAATGAGTATATGTGTGTGAATGCTCACGGTTATGCCTAGCCATGGGGGGATGTCCCTGGCAAGTTTGAACCCCTTCAGGGAGGGGGTTGCCTCCCGTTGTGACTCTACTCATCCATTTTCATGGATTGACTGCTGTCGAGATACAACTGCTGCCTTGTTGCTACCATGTCAAAGTGCTGCCTTGTTCTAAGAGCTGCCATGAGCTCTCACGGTTCATTGCGGCATTCACCGCCGTCAATCTTCGCTCCTAAATGCTATTTTTGTTGGAATACTACTCTATCTCTTCCTCCTTCCTTTTTCTTTTTATTCAGCTACTGCTGTTGTTTACGGAGCGGCTGGCACCTTGAGGGTGCACCAATTACGAAAGGGTCATGGCGAAATTTTCAAAATTATTGTCTTCAAAAGTTGGTGTTGCAAGAAGGTTGATCCATTGTTTTGTGTGGTGTTTCCTTCTCCTCTATTAGATGAGGAGGAAACACCCAGTATCATAGCTTGTTTGTAATTCTGCTCTAGCTTATTCTCGTCGGGTTGTGACGAGTAGTTCATTTCCGTTTTCTTTTTATTTTCCTTCTTTGTCCTCCCTGGGGTATGCCCCTTGTAGGCTGTATATTCGTTTAGCCCCTTTTATTTTCAAGCTTATTTACCCAAAAAAAAAAAAATAATAAATAAATGAAGCAGGTAAATGTTCAATGCTATGCACAACCCGCAATGCTAGGATAATAGCAAATCATGCACAAATTGGGTAACATGTAGTGGGTCCAAGAAGGCCCCAATGTATGAAATGTGGGTTCACCCGTGTTCGCGTCCCATTAGCCTAGCTATCCCAAAGGAAAGAGCGGCATAACATGAGCACGGGCGTGCAGCGTTTGGAAAACCCGTAAGTAAGGAGCCCTCCTTGAGATAAGCCAAAACCTCGGCAAGCAAATATACCCAAGGGAACCCTCCCATAGCACCCTTACACTTACATGCCTAGTTTGCTACTCGCTCCAAACATCAAAGTCTAGGCTCCAAAGACATCAAAAGAATCGGTGATGCCCCGTTGGTTGCGGATGAGATCCAATTAAGAGTACCCCGTATCAAATGACAAAGATAGGACTAAGGACAGTGGAATCCCAAGTTTAAAGATCTTTCCATAAGATACCTCCCGGACTGCAGAAACCAAGGCCACCACTATGTTCCATCGGTGATCTCCGCCCTCGGACCCGAACACACACAATCAACCACAAGGTGCAACTATCTCGTCCATCATCCTCCACATACGGAACATAAAAGTGCCCCCTTTAACAATGGAGACAACAAATGTAGAGCAGCTCAGACCAAATGAGATGAGCCTCAGGCAGTTCGGCAAGCAATAAAACCACGGGTACCCTCCCATAGAACTCGTATACTGAACACATGCCTAGTCCGCCACCCGCTCCAAACATCATAGTCCAAACTCCAAACTCATCGTCTCTCCATAGTTTCCAACAGAGAAAAATAGATCCATAAATGTGTAAGCTCACCCACCCATAATGTGGAAACAATAATAACTAATCCCGAAACAAGTGTGATAAGCCCCCGGCTTTCGGCAAGCAATAAATCCCAAGGGAACTGGGCATAGAACCCTATCTTTGAACACATGCCTACTACACCACTCGCTCCTAACACCGTGATCCAAGATCCAAGGTCAACATACATCCACAAATATTGGGTCGACAGTCCACCTAGTGAGTCACCTAAGAGAGAGCCATAGCCTTCTCTTTAATTTTGTCAAACCAGGGAACAAAAGAAAGTCCCCAATATATAAATCGGCCGTGGCCGTTAGCAACTTAAGCTTGTTCCAAACAGAATCATAATAGGACTTCGAATACTTCAACAATGGCACACTAGCAACAGAACCAATACGGAATTACCCCTTATGCCGTGACAATAATGACACCTAACAAAGAGAACTAGAACGCAAATGCACAATTGGAAGCTATAACGTAAATCCCAATATGAACCTGTAAGGATCTTAAGAACCATGGTAGAATAGAGTACATCAACACGAGGGTTTCACCGATTTCGCAACAAACCAACAACAGACTTTGCTCACATTCTCATTCTAAGAACTAATTCAGAACCGGTTTGGTGCAACCACCAGAAAGTAACACTATCGACGCCCGCAGAATTGGCATTTGAATAAAAGACTCACTACTAGATGCAAATTGACTAATCTGATTAACAACATACTATGATGCATAGCATGCGTGCAACCACAAGGGTTACCTTTAACTCACCGCAAACTGACTGGAAATTACGTGAACTCCCATCTAGGTTTGATTTCAACCAAGAGACCTTGTGCATCCTCGAGTTTTGTCCAGACCTTATGTCCTGGTGAAGATTTACACAGAATACCTCGACCGAATGAGTCACGGTGAGGCTCCAAGATTCCTTTCTCTAAAACAAACCTGGATGGGTGTGTTCCATCCCCTTCGAAAATGGCGTACAGGAGACCCATTTTGAGACCACTCACTTGAAGCTCCGAGACCCATCCATCTGCATGAATCCCTAACAAAAGTGAAATTACTCAAACCCAAAGACCGAGACCTGATTCACGGTTGATGCTTGTTGATCGAATAGGGACCCAAGAAGACCTGATAGACCTTTTGAGAATTTGTCAAACTTCCGTACATGGATTTCCTCAAGTGCTTCAATCGATTGACCCATGGTAGAGCTCCTATACCCATAGGAGCAGATCTAGGTTGAGTGGCCCGGACGATTTGAGCAGATCCCCTTTTTGAGTTGTTGTGTGTTTGAGTGAATCTCGAACCCCCTTTGATGAACCCACATACCGGAGAAGAGGAACTAAACCCAGATCCCCTTTGAGTTGCTGTTTGGTTTGTGGTTTCTCGAGAACTGAGTTCCCCTAGATGAAGAAATATTCATCCTCAAACAGAGGTTTGAGGAGAGAAATCAAAAAAATATTGGGTGAATCAGAGTGTTTAATCTCCGGATCAGACCTGTTGTGGTGGGTTTTTGGTTGGGGAGTGCATTCTCTCTCTATTTCTAGAGAGAGAAGCTCTCTGTAATGGGTTTTAGGTTGTTAGGATATAGATCGAGGGGTTTAAAAGGGCTGAACTTGGTGGGAACTTGATATGTTGTACCTGGATTGAAGAGTTTGATATGAATCGGCTTACCAACATCGGAGGGTACTGTTGTCGCGAGCCCTTGGCTGTGCGAGCCTTGAACATTATGGAGAGATGATGAACCGGTGTTTCTTTGTGGGTAAACATTCGACTGATAGACTTTGGGACTTGGTGAAGAATCTGCACCTAACGGCATATCTGGAACATCCTTACCGAGATCTGGAAAAGCTTGAGGAGAAACCATGGGGATCCCTTGGGTCCTCGATTGTGGAGATATTTCATACCGAGGGTTGGATTGAGGAAGAGAAAACCCTCTCTGCCTCCTGCGTAAATCATTTGAGTCAACAGCAAGAACCAAGGTACCATCTGCTATGGTGGAAGCCGGTGAATCCGCCATTCTAGGGTTTTCCCAAAGGGAATCGTGCAAATCGCCTAGAGAGAGAGAGTCGTACCATCCCAACGGTCTTTTTCTTCACTGCTGCTGTTTTAGGAGAAATTAGTCATATCTATAGACTATTTTTAAAATTTTCCCGATTGCCGTGTCCCAGTGTCCGTTATCGTATTGTCAATCGTGTTGTCAAGCCCGTATACGATGTCATCCAATTTTTTTCCATTGTGATCTCGATAAGACCCTCGTACGATTACTAGGCTTAAATTCCTAAATAGAACTAAGAAGTGTTAAAGAACTGATCACCAATCTGTTCCAAATCCTCAACTGCAAATGGCAAAACCCAGAAATCTGTTATTTAAATCTTGCTCTGTACTATTGGCTGCCCTTTTCGCAATCTCTACATTGGCTCAGTTCGATGATTCGGTACTAATTTTCTCAATTTCCTTTAATCTAGATTGCATCTTTCCTTCTCGATCTTTACAATTTCTGTTGATTGACTTAGATTGGTACTTTTGGATTCCCCCGTATGCCGCTGCTTGTTTGGTAAATCTGGTGTTGCGGGGTGTCCAAGTACAAGAAAATGAGACAAATTGCAAAGTTGGCTCTGTTGCTTTTGTTATTCTTGCTTATCAAACTCTTTATTAAAGATTTTGTGCAAGTGATTGTTGGGTTTCTGTAAAAACCTGGAAAATTTAATTGCTTTTTGAAAATAAAAGTTGGAGTTTTGTGAGAAATGTTGTAAAATGTTTGTTGACTAGTGTTGAATTGAAAATTTGTGAGATGGGGTCACATTTGTTTTTTGTTTTTTATAACGAAGGACATTTGGGTGTGATGTAACGAAGGACATTTGGGTGTGATGTAAGGACTTGTATGAAAAATCACTTTTTGGAGAAGTTTCGTTTTGGCCGATAAAAAGTCCCGGTAATTGTTCCTTGGATTTTTCTAATCAAAATGGTATAATGGGAAGTTATTTTTGAGTAAGGCAGAGTCATCTTTCACCCATTTTCTTCGGAGAAAAATGTGTCCGTTTTCTATTTTGTACTAAAAGTGGGGGGATGAGATTTTGATGTGATTACAAATGGGGGTATTTCCTTATTTTCATAAATAAATTAAAGTAAAGAAAATTATAGTCTTTACTTAAGTTTGGTTTTTGAAAATAAGTATCGTGCTGGAGCGTGCCTTGCTGGCATAGTATGTATGGACCCGAAATTTTCATAATTTTCCAGAAATAACATTTGGGTCAATGTGAGAGTTATGGATTGCACTTGGGTGTCTTAAAATGCATTTGGAACATGAGGGGTGTAAGTGCAATGTGAGAGGTGTGTATACATGTGTGTATAGTCAAACCTAACAAAAAATCAGTCAACTCTCTCTCTCTCTCTCTCTCTCTCTCTCTCTCTCTCGCCCCCTCCCCCCTCTTCTCCTCCAATTACAACTCCTCCAAGCTCAAAACTCTCCCTCCTCACTCAACCACTTCAAGAACCAAGACCATTTTTGTGTTCTACGCACCGTGGGGAGCTCGGGTCACCTGGGATTTGCACCGAGAGCTCAAGTTTCGGGATTTTGAGGTTTCAACACCTAGGGTTCTATTCATCCTCCATTTTCAAGCAAAATCTTGAGGTAGGGAAACAAATTACTACATCCTCTAGTTATATACTTGTGATTTGTAGCATATATCTTGCTCTTGGCTTCAATTTCTTGAAAAATCATGTTTGCCCTCTTTGTGTGGGTTTTCCTCACTTTGATTTTGTGATCTATGAAATTGGTCATTGATTGATGAAATTGGGAGTGGAATTGACCTCCCTCCATGTTTAATTGTTGCCTAGCATCTCTATTTGATGGCTCATCCCATTAACTACAACAACAAAATTTGATGGGTTCTGTCCATCAAATCCAACGGATGGAGTTCTCTCCATCTCTCTCAAGTCATCCAAGGGTTTCTCTCAAGTCATACACTGTGGAGTCGATCCACACATATCAAGATATGGTTCCATCTGTGGGGTTCTTTCCATTATCAGATGGATTTCATCTTCAAAGGGGTTCGGTTTCCCCAATCATCTAGCAACACGTGAGGTAGAAAAATCCAAGTTTCGTCATGGGGTAACATCAACAATAGGTCTGGTTTTTCAGATCCTACATCACAACAGATGGTGATGAGGAATCATCCTGTAGGTATGTAAACAGAAACCACAAAATTACCAGCACTCAGGAAAGCTTTACATAGAAACATTTGAGATTCTGGGGTCCACTTTCCGCCGGCTCTTCCTCTGCGATTAGTTCCCTCCATTAGGTGTCGTTGGTGTCACGGTGGTGGGGTAATACCACAATCGGTCCTGGTTGCCAAGGTATGCTCAGTGAAGGGGTCCTCATTTCTCATTTGTGTACGTGTGAAGCTGTTCTTGTCTGGTTCGTGCAAATCCTTTTCCAGAGGTTAACTGGAAACTCAAATTAAGAAGAAGAGAGTTAGATCTACTCTCTCAGCTGCAAGTGGGATTACATACTATACTACCGACATAAGGCTCACACCATGTGGGACCAATTTTGCTAACTGACGTGGAGATGTCTTCTCGTAGGAGGCACGGTTTACCCAATGATGCACAGCTGTAAAAGCTTTCGGTGGTACACTTTAATTTAAATCAAGGATCACGTGATTTCATGTGCAAATGTCCAGCGGGATCTCAAATGGAGGGCAGCTCTTGGGCCCCACTCCTACATCTGCTGGAAATCTTGCAGCAGGATTTTTGTCCATCAGTCAAATATCCTTTTGGTCAATTCGGAAATCATCAATAGGGGACAGCTGCTACCGACCCACTAGATGGGTAATTTTAATTGTAATTTTGAAGGTTCAAGTTGAACAGCGTATCAATTGGCACTTGTGCCCATTAAATTTTTGTTCATTTATCCCTATCCTAGCAGGTTGTGCTAGGGCTCCAAATTGCCCACCCCGGCGGGTTGTGCCGGGGAGTACGCATTTTTTTTGCTTTCTTTTCTTTGTTTTAATTTTGTCCTCCGTGGGGTATGCCCCTTGTAGGCTGTAAATTCGCTTAACCCCTTTTAATTTCAAGCTGAATTACCCAAAAAAAAAAAAATTTTGAGCCTAAACTATCTCAATTGTGATTGGGTTGAAATTTCACACCTTAGAGGTGAAAATTTGCACTGTTTACTGTTCATATGCTGCTGCCCCATATTTTCCAGCTACTGCCCCTATCATTTGGGTGACATTCGGCCACCCTTTGATGTCCGTTTGGTCCCCGATTGTTCAATCCTTCTTATAATCGAACTTTGGCATCATTTTCGCCTAGGTTTTGACTCGAGGATTATGGTTTTATAAACAAATATGTCACTCTTATGTCACATGAAAGTTAGATGATTTTTGGAAAGCGTTTGTGGGTGTGTGCGTAACCCTTTTTATCAAAAGATGTGAAATAATGAAAGGAACTTGGAAAAAAAAAATTATTTATCTAAAAAAAAAAACTTGGAAAAATTGGACTTGTTATTGAAATGGAATGAAATGTTTGTGGTAATGAGGTGTTTAAACCAATGCCATCATTTGGTAAAAATTTTTTTGGATAAAGGCGCGCGGGGCCTATGGAACCCGGCAGAGGCAAGCGGGGCCTACAAATACCTAGCAAAGGCGCGTGGGGCCTATGGAACTCGGCAGAGGCAGGCGGGGCCTGCAAATACTCAGCAAAGGCACGCGGGGCCTATGGAACCCGGAAAAGGGATTAAATCCCCAGTACTAATGAAAATGATGTTTTTCTTCAATGAAAGAAATGAGAAATATTTACCTAAAAAAGAAATGAGAAATGAGATTTTGAACTATTTATTGTGTTTTGTCGAAACTCGACTTGTGGACTTGGTTTTAAACTTGTGTGAGTAACTTGGGTGATCTTGGTGAAACAAAAATGGAAACTTGGGTGGTGTTGAGTACTTGGAAATGAAAATGTTTTGAGGTACATATGGTATTTTGGTGAACATTGGTTACTTGGACATAATTTTGGACACATGTGATACTTGTTGGTGATTTTGACAAACTTAATGAATTAATGGGTATCTTGGGACATCTTGAAATCATTTTGGACGCTTGATGTTAATTTGAACACGTGGGTACTTCTTGGACACGTCTCACATGTCTTAGCTTATGTTATGTTCCTTGATCATTTCTTCTCATGTTAACCCACATCATGTGAACTCATCAAATTTATATGCCTAGCAGTTGTAGTCTGGTTTCCCTACGAGCTAGTGAGCTCATCCTATCATTTCAGGTACATGGCATGGAGCACAAGATTGGATGCCTGTGGAGTGATACATTATGTGAATCTTATGTATGCATGAAGTTATTTTTCCATCTCAAGTTTTGTATTTTGATAAATGACAATGTGACTTTTGGTTATTCAATTTTTTGACAATTTGGACTTATGTAATAACTTATGGGATAATATTTGATTTCACCTTTGGGCAAGGGTGCCCAAATACTTGATTTGCAATGGATTAATGATGTACATTTTGAATGGAAACCTCCTGGGGAGGATTTATGAAATATTTTATCATTTGACTTACTAATTGTAAGGAATTCCTTTATTTTTGTTTTTATAAAAATGAGGGCGTGATAGTTTTGGTCATTAGATATGAGGGAGAAAGTTGGGGGAAATGGAAGTGGAATTGTTATTGTTGAGAGAGTGCCTTGAATTTGGCTTTTTCAGAAGAGGTGTACAGTTTCGTCGCGCTCCGCATGCTGTCAGGATTTCATGGAGGTTTCTGGAAAAGTCGTCTGGGAGGGTTTTAGGGCCGCCCGGGCGGTTTTGATAGATTCAAAGTTTTTTTGGCTCTTCTCTGGAAATCCCGCCGGGGCGGTTTTGTCCGAGTTACACACGGATTTAGGCGAGAGACGCGTTTTTGACGGGTTTTAACCCAATTTTTCTATAGCTTCTTATATAAAGCAATGTTGGGGGCTTTTAGGGTTGCATCCTTTGGCTATTGCTCTCATATTTTTGGCCTCTCTAGAGTTATGGATCATAGCCGGCTCTTTGTATCTCTTCTTCACCATTGATAGTGAACTCTCTCTCTCTCCTCGCCTGTGGATGTACCTCAATCTTGGGGGAACCACGTATATTTTTGTGTCGTGTGATTGCTTGTTGTTTTGTTTGCTTTCTCCTAACTAAGTCGCATTCATAAGAGAATACCCCAATGACGTCACTTATCTCTGGCGATTCTGGGCGATTCACGCGATCTGAGAAGCTGAAACCCTAGAATGGAGTCCTCTTCTGGTGCGGCCATGGCAGATGGTCGAGGAGAAATGGCGGGCAAGACTTCACCTTCTAAGGTAGAGGGCGCCTCCTTGTCTTCTGCAATCGACTCTAATGAGGTCCGTATGAAGCAGAGGAGGGTTACTCATCCTCAATCCAACCCACACCATGTTCAATCACCACAACCCAGTCCAAGGTCTGGTCAGGAGCTACAGTCGGGGAGTCCGATGCCCATCGTATCCACCCTCATTAATTTTCCAGATCTGGGTCAAAACCCAAACCTGGAGGATTTTGTTACCCCTAACCAAGCCTCTACTCGAGCAGCAAACAAGGTGAGGGATGATGTCGCACCTCATCATCAACAACTGGGTCTTGATTTCAACCTCAGATATGTGCCTCCATTTGCGCGAGCTGTGCCTACGAGCTCCTCTCACACCTATGGATCTGGTCCACAACCCTGAGGGGATTCATTTCGTTCAAAACCCTATTACCCCAGAAATTCCTAAAATGTTTGGAAACCACAGTCCTAAAAAGGATGAGAATCTCAGTCCTGCTAGGGAGCTACAACAAGTATTCCAACAGGAGGCCAATCGTGTTGAGATTGAAGACCGATTGACTAACATGGTGGCTATTGTTGAAGAAGAAATGAAAAAAGCTGGAACTTCCACTAATGGTGAGACTATCCTGAATAAATTGAGAGGTTTGAAACTAATCTGGGATGAAAAACAAGCATCAGCCACGGCTACCCAACCCATTACTCAATCCTCACAGGAAACCCTAAATCCAGGTAATGGAACTCTTCCCAATCCTGATTTGCGTTTCAATAGTCAAGGTCATCCTTATTTTGCAGGAGATCCACAGATGGGGTATAAGGGCAATGATCTACAACCTAGATATCTGCAACCTCTATCTGCTAATGGCAAGCTACCTCTCATCACCCTAAACAGAAATCCTAAACCACCATCTCAGAACTCTGTTAATCCCCTCCCCCACCTAAATTCCACTACAGAATCAATTGTTGGACCCTCGGTTGACCTGAAAACATCTATTCCAAAACCCAATCCATCTATCCCAAAACCTAATCCTTCTGCCAAACCTAAGAACTGCGCATCTTTGTTCAGATCTCAGGGCCCTTCCAAGACCATGAAACTAGGGTACTACCCTGAACTTCGTCAGGGTAAATATTCTATCGTTGAGCTGGATGTCTCACATCTTGATGAGCAGAGTTGGAGTCATTGCCTTGTGGGTCACTTCCTGGATGGAAAAATGGACTATGCATTAGCAAATTCCACAGCTCATAAGCAGTGGGGGAAAAACACCCAATTTGGTCTCAAATCAGTGAGAGAAGACAAAGCAGGGTTCTTTTATTTTGAATTTGAAGATGAGTCTTCAAAACAGGCAGTTTTGGAGAGTGGTCCATGGTTCTTCTCAAAGAGGTATCTGGTATTGAAAAGCTGGAAACGAATGATGAACCCTTCAAAGGCAATACCAACTAAGATTCCAGTTTGGGTCAAACTACATAACCTTCCACCTGAGTGTTGGACTGAGGAGGGGTTAAGCAGAATTGCTAGTGTGATTGGGCAACCCATACATGTTGATAAAGCTACTGAGAAAAGGACGAGATTAACATTTGCTAGAATGTGCATTGAAGTTGAAGCTGCCACGGAGCTACCAGAGTATATTCAAGTTAAAGTTGAAGAGGACAGTGCAGATGTTCATGTTGAATACCAATGGATGCCTCCTATATGTACTGATTGTAAAATCTTTGGTCATGCAACCTCTAAATGTCCAAAATCCCACCAGACAAAACCAACAGTGATTAAGAGGGAATGGCAGGTCATCAATAAAGGTAGGGGCACAAACATCAACCTTGGAGGGGCTAATGCTCTAGAGGCTGTCACAATGGAAGCCCCCACCACTACAGATCTCTTCAAGGGGCAATCAGGCATGGTAACTAGCCTAGAAGAGGATTATGATAGTGAGGCTTTTGATGAAGAATTTGAGATACAAGAATCTCTGCCACAGAAGGAAGCATCTGTGATTAGGGAGACTGATCCAAATGTTGAAAAGGTGACAAATGGAGGGTCTTGTATAGACTCAAATGGTGCCATCAGGAATCTTGGGAAAGGAAAAGAATCAGATTTAACAACTACATCAACTGAGGTTCAAATGGATCAACCTATCGGGCAGACTACTAGCACTACCAATCAAATGGGCAGTCACACAGTTCTGCCACCAGTTCCAACTAGCTCCCCATCTTCTTGCCCCCAGTCTGCAAACAGCAACACTAAAAAGAACAAGAAAAAAAATGAAGGGGAGCAAATCTGGCTCCTCTAAGGGACACTAACTGCAGCTATTGTATCCTTTTTGGGCAGTTCTAATTCTTTCTATTTCATGCCATTTTGTCTATGTTTGCTTTTATTTCAATAATTTCCCATGATTAGCTCACAACCACAATTGCATTTTGGATTTTGGAACCTCAGGGGACTTAATGATCCTCTTAAACAAAAAGCTGCCAAAAAGTTTTTAAAAAATAATGAGTTATCTCTGATGGGTTTGATTGAGCATAAAGTCAAAGAGCCTAACATTAACAAGGTAGTGAGATCTATTTGCCCCCAATGGCAACATACACATAATTCTGCCCATGCTCCTATTGGGAGAATTCTTGTATGTTGGAACCCCCACATACTGAATGTGAAGGTTCTGCACAAAACCAGTCAACTTATTCATTGTGAAGTGCTTTCCATTCTTGATGGGCTTAGATTTTTGGTTACGTTTGTCTATGGAGCCAATGACCACTCTGATAGAGTTGACCTTTGGAATAATCTATGCTCTATGAAGAATAGTGAGTCTTGGGTAATTATGGGAGACTTTAATGCCATTAGGGATCCTAAAGAAAAATCTGGTGGGACCATGATTTGGCCCCCTCATATGGATGACCTCAATCAATGCCTCTATTCATATTACACCCCCTTCTCATGCGCAAACATCAACCATCAAGTCTCATGTCTTCTCCAATGGGATGTATTACCTAAGCTTATTTCAATTTTATATTCAAGCTTCAAGACTCATGTTCAAGGTTCAAGCTTCGAGCATGAAGATTTTGTTCAAACAGCCCCAAGCCTGTTCAAGCATCAAGTTTCATGCCCCCCCAACGGGATGTGTCACCTATTGCTATGCTCAAGCCTCAATATCAAGCCTCAATGTCAATCATTTAGATTCATTTTGAGTGTTTCTCATCCATCTCCCTAGATGGCCTAGAAACACTTATATCATATTTATCATATTTTATTATATCTTGTTGCAAAAGATCCCTTACTTTTAGGTTCCCCCATGTAGCCAAGTTTGGCCTCCCCATTTCTTTCCATTCCGGTCTTCCGGTTCATTTTGTTTATTTCATTTCTTTTTGTCCTCCTGGGGTATGCCCCTTGTAGGCTGTATATCCGGTTAGCCTTTTTTTTCTATTTCAAGCTTATTTACCCAAAAAAAAAAAAAATCGCATTCATAGCATTCGTTACAACAAACTGGTATCAGAGCTTCTGGTTGAAAAACTAGGGTTTCGTTTCCGATTGTGGCTATGGCGGCTAAGTTTGAGATTGCAAAGTTTGATGGGCATAGCAGCAGCTTCAGTCTTTGGAGGGTTAAGATGAAGGCTTTGCTAGTTCAATAGGGATTACACAAGACCTTGCAGGGGAAGTAAAAATCCGGCATCAGCGCGGAAAATTGGGAAGACATGGATGCTAAAACTCTGAGTTCGATTCAGTTGAGTCTAGCAAACGATGTTCTTCGCGAGGTGGAAGAAGAAACTTCAGCAGCAGGTATTTGGCTGAAGTTGGAAGGCGTCTATATGACAAAGTCACTTACGAACAGGTTATATCTGAAACAGCGATTGTATACTTTTCGTATGCGTGAAGGTATGCCAATTAAGGATCATTTAGACGAGTTTAATCGTATTTTGATGGACCTAAAAAATATTGATTGTAAAATCGAGGAGGAGGACCAAGACCTAATTTTGTTATGTTCTTTACCACCTTCGTATGAACATTTTGTTACAACCATATTGTATGGCCAAGACACCATATCTATGGAGGATGTTAAGGCCAGTTTTCACTCGAAAGAGTTGAGGAAAAGGTGTCAGGAGAGGTTGATGATCATGCAGAGGGATTGTTTTTTTTTTTTTTGGGTAAATAAGCTTGAAATAGAAAAAAGGCTAACCGGATATACAGCCTACAAGGGGCATACCCCAGGAGGACAAAAAGAAGTGAAAAAAAACAAAATGAACCGGAAGACCGGAATGGAAAGAAATGGGGAGGCCAAACTTGGCTACATGGAGGAACCTAAAAGTAAGGGATCTTTTGCAACAAGATATAATAAAATATGACAAATATGATACAAGTGTTTCTAGGCCATCTAGGGAGATGGAAGAGAAACACTCAAAATGAAATGGAGACCACCTCACTTGGTTGAAATCAACCTTGATGATTTTAAGAGTTGAACCGAAAGCCAACTGTTTCGCGTAAGGGCCCAACAAAGGACCATTGAACCATGCCCAGATGCCACATCCCGTTGGGGGGCATGAAACTTGATGCTTGAAAGGCTTGAAGACATGAGACTTATCATTGGAAAGACATGATGCTTGATGCTTGAAGCCCATATGACTTGGGTTGCTTGAACATAAATCTTGGTGCTCAAAGCTTGACCTTTGAACAAAAGACTTGAACGTGATGATTGTAATAGGACTTTGGATAGAACATAAGGTTGTTTCACCGGGACAACCCCCAATGATAGGTCTTGGGAGGAAGCCCCTCCCGAAGGGGGATCAAACATGCCAGGGACATTCCATGGCTAGGACAACATCCATATTTGGAAAACTGCTGCAACATTTGGGTGCAAAAGCACAACAATTAACAACAGATAGCAAGGTTGAAGAAAAATTTTAAAAAATTTCGCCATGACCCGTTCCTAATTGGAGCACTCTCAAAGTGCTAGCCATCATATACAAAGCAGCGAAAAAAAAAGAAAAGAAAGAGGAAGAGATAGAGGAAGAATCAAAATCAGCATTGAAGGTGCAACAAATAAGCTGCAAACATCCAGGTGAGTTTCAAACAATTCATCAAAAGTAACAATGCCCATGATATCTAGTTATGTCAACAGAATACATGGCATCTTTTAACTATAAACAAACCCATGATATCTTATATAAACCAAGGAATGCCTCCTTCCAAGGAGACGCTGACAAATAGGGTGGTACTAATAGGAAAGATCCAAATCAAGGAAAGTGCAATTATTGCAAGAAATTGGGGCACTGGGCAATAGACTGTTTAAAACTTAAGGAGAAAGAAAAAGAGGATTAGAAAGGGGGTAAAAATATTGTCTGGGTTGCCGAAAGTTCGGATGAGTTAGATATTGTTTTATCAGTTACAGTGGGAGATTCTCGCTGTGATACCGAGTGGATTTTGGATTCGGGGTGATCATGTCACATGTGTCCGCATAAGGAGTGGTTCGCCTCTTACTATTACACTTGGTGAATCTAATATTACCCAAGACATTACAGTGATTAAAGCCTCTTTTGTCAACTATTACACTGATCTTTTGGGTACTGCTCATAACTCTTACTATGATGGTGCTAGTAGAGTTGATAGTCTTATTCAAAGGAGATTAACAAATGACCAGAGCTTGGCTATGGTCCAAAATATTACAGATGCTGAAATAAAAGAGACTTTCTGGAGTCTTAACCCTCACAAGGCTCTTGGCCCTGATGGGTATAATGCTGGTTTTTTTTGTGTGGATAAATTAGCTTGAAAAAAATGCTGATTTTTTCCAAAAAGCTTGGCCTATCATTGGGCATGAGGTAACTGTAGCTGTTAAGACTTTCTTTAGGTCTAGCCAGCTTTTGAGAAAAGCTAATGCCACAGTGATTGCACTTGTCCCTAAGATCCCTAACCCCTCTAAGGTTAGTGATTTTAGACCCATTTCTTGTTGCAATACCGTTTTTTTTTTTGGATAATTCTGTTGCAATACCGTTTACAAGTGCATAGCTAAGATTCTAGCCAAGAGACTACAAAGCGCTCTTTCTTCTCTCATTGATCCTGTCCAATCTGGATTTGTGAAGGGTAGAAGGATTGCAGACAATATATTCCTTACACAGGAGCTTATGCATGGCTATCATAAATCCTCTTCTACTCCCAAGTGTGCTATGAAGGTGGATATCATGAAAGCCTATGACAATGTAAGATGGGAATTTTTATGGGATGTTCTTCTTAGTATGAATATCCACCCCATCATGATCAAATGGTTACAAGCATGTGTTACCACTGCAAATTATACCTATAAATGGGGAAAATACTGGTTTCATCAATGGGGAAAAGGGTCTAAGGCAAGGCGATCCTTTAGGGGTGTCTAAGGCAAGGCGATCCTTTATCCTCTTATCTTTTTGTTATTGTCATGGAAGTCCTTACATGCATTTTGAGAGAAAAATCTTTGCTTCCTGAATTCCATTTCCATTGGAGATGTAGTCAAAATAAAATCATCAATCTTTGCTTTGCAGATGATTTGATGATTTTTTGTAAATGGGATCTTGGGTCAGTGAAGCTCATCCAAGCATCTCTTACTGAATTTGAGTCCTTGTCTGGCTTGAAACCTAGCCCAAGCAAAAGTCATATCTTCTTCTCTGGGGTTCCTACCTCCACAAGAAAAAATATCCTGGATGTTCTAGGTTTTAAAGAAGGCACCTTGCTTGTTAAATACCTTGGGGTCCCATTACTTTCCACCAGGTTGACCCACAGGGACTGCAAACCATTGGTGGATAAAATTACCTCTAAGACCAAGAGTTGGACCAATAGAGATCTAACCTATGCAGGGAGAGTCCAGTTGATTAAAAATGTGTTGTTTTCTATGCAAACTTATTGGTCCTCTTTATTTATACTGCCAAAGAAAGTTATAAAGGAAGTAGAGGCTGTCTTGAGGGCATTCCTTTGGTCTGGACCTGATCTTAAGAAATCTGGAGCTAAAGTGTCTTGGGAACATCTTTGTACTCCTAAACAAGAGGGTGGCCTTGGCTTCAAATCACTCCAAGTATGGAATAAGGCTGCCATTTGTAAGCACATTTGGTTTCTTATCTCTGGTGGTGAGCAATCAATGTGGTGCCAGTGGGTTAAGTCCTACTTACTTAAGGGCAACAATTTTTGGCAGATTAAAATACCTCGTGGACCCACTTGGTATTGGAGAAAACTTCTCAACCTTAGGGATGTTGTCCAGCCCTACATAAAGTCAGTCATTGGTAATGGTCAAAAAACTTCTCTGTGGTATGATAATTGGCATCCATTTGGTCCTTTATACAGTAGGTATGGTGAAAGGATCATGTATGACATTGGTCTCCCCAAAAACTCTAAGGTTTCCTCTGTTATTAGGGATTCCAGATGGGCTATACCTGTCACTCAAACTTGGGAAGTTAATGAAGTTAGAAATAGCTTCACTAATTTTCCTGATCCTAATGTTGATCTTGATGACCAATACAGGTGGACTCTTACTGCTAATGGGGAGTTTACTGTGAATTCCTTTTGGAACAGTCTTAGGACACCTTTTCCCAAGGTCCAATGGTACCATAGTGTTTGGTTCCCTGGTCATATTCCCAAGTGCAGCTTCATCACTTGGGTAGCTATCCAAGAGAGATTGTATACTGAGGACAGGTTGGTGTTATTTGGCACTAAATCTCACTCTAACTGTAGTTTCTGTCCCTGCAGTGAGCCATGATCACTTATTTTTCAATTGCCCATTTACATCCCATGTGTGGTCCCAACTACTTGCCAAACTTAATATCCATTGGTCTCCTAGATCTTGGGTCAATTGGGTTGACCTGCTAGCAACAATCAAGGGCAAATCTTTAAAGTCATGTTTAATCAAATTGGCCTTCTCCACAACAGTGTATCACATCTGGATTGAAAGAAATGTACGCAAGTTCCAAAATGTGTCATGCTCACATTCAGTGGTTATTCATAAGATTTTCTCTGTCATAAGACATAGATTGATGTCCCTGGGAAATTTATCTAAGGGTCCTCAATCTGATGTTCTCTTGACTCAGTGGAATGCAATTTGAATGAGCTTTATATCCTTATTGTATATATTGCTGTCACAGTTACTGTTTTGCTATTGATGCTATTGATACTTATTGCTTCCTGCAAATGTTTGTTGATTACAGGTCAAGGTACATTGGAAGGGGTCCATCAATTATGGCTCTTAGATGGAGATGCTTGCAGCCTCCGGCAAAGGATTGGAGTTTCACTATGCTCAGGTTAACTGTCTCCAAGGATGGAGGCAATCCTTGTTTTTATTATTGGTCTCCAAGGATGGAGGCAATCCTTAATTGATTATCTGTCTCCAAGGATGGAGGCAATCCTTGATTTTGTTACTCTGTCTCCAAGGATGGAGGCAATCCTTGTTTTATTGTTTAGTCTCCAAGGATGGAGGCAATCCTTGTCTCACATTTGATTAATACTGATTTGGTGATATATTCCCTTCTATTTGCTATCTGCATTGTGGCTTGTTTGAATTGAGTTGTGTGACCTACTTATATGAGTGCTACCTTGTGAGTTGTGTGTTTGGGCCTCTGATTTTATTGCGAGTGGAGGTAATAACTAGCGGGGGCATATTGTGAGGTTTAGTTGAGGGTGACTGGGTCCATAGTGAGAGCTTAGAAGTGGTGAGGTTCCGAGGGAGGTGAAGTGTGAGCCATAAAGTGTAGGTTTGCTGCATCCTTACTTAGGTTCAGCAGTCACTGCTGCAGTTTTCCTGTTGTTACTGCTCTCTTTATGGTTCAGCAGTAGTGTGACCCTATTTTCATGCTGCAGTCCTTCATTTCTGCTGCTGCAGTCCTTCATAAGTGCTGCTGTAATTCTGTTTACTGCTGCACATATACGTGTTACTGCTGCAGTGTTTTAAAGCCTGATGTGTTGTGTTCATAGGTGCTTTGCATATTTTGTGGACTGCCGTAAATTGGGCAGAGCTGACATTTGCTATAATGTTTCTATTGTTTGTGTGTTGATCAGTTCTAGGATTAGCATAAAACAAACGAAACTCTGTCAAAATTATCCCAGAATCTATCATGTCAAGTACATAGTGCTGTGAAGCTAGAATATGTCGAGATCTTGATCGATTGTTACATTTGAATGTTAATGTGTTATGCTTTGACCTAGCCTTGGGGGGTTGTCCCTTGGCATGTCTGATCCCTTTGGGGAGGGGGCGTCCTCCCATGTGCCGTGCCTCATGCTTGTATGCTGCACGCTTGTTTCAAGTCCACGCTACCATGATTAATCATAAGAGAAGTGTCTCACAAGAGAAGTGTTTTGTCGTGCTGCTACCCTTCTCATCTCATCATTAGGCTTTAGATTTTAGTCAACTCTATGTTTTAGTTTGACATGGTTCCTACTTTGTTGTATGTTTCTTAATCATCTTTCTTTAGAAGGTTAGGAAACATTCATGTTAATTACCAGTAGTTCATTGTAGCCTCTTGGCGTAAGTTCCCAACATTTTTTCTTTTTCTTCTTTTATTTTTTCTTTTGTCCTCCTGGGGTATGCCCCTTGTAGGCTGTATATTCGGTTAGCCCTCTTTTTTATTTCAAGCTAATTTATCCAAAAAAAATAAGGAGTGGTTCGCCACTTATGAGGCGGTCAATGGTGGCACAGTTTTAATGGGCAACAACATGCCCTGCAAAACTGTTGGTTGTGGAACGATCCAACTCAAGATGCATGACGGTATTGTGAGGACTTTATCGGATGTTCAGCATGTTCCGGAGTTGAAGAAAAATCTTATCTCTTTGGGTGCTCTAGATTCTATTGGTTGTACCTTCATTGGTGAAGGTGGTGTTTTGAAAGTTTCAAGGGGTGCTTTGGTGCTGATGAAGGGTCAGAAGCATAATAATCTCTATTCAATCATGGGCAGTACAGTTACGGGTTCTGCAGCAGCGGTCGCTTCTTCAAAGGTTTCGGATTCGGATTTGACTTGGTTGTGGCATATGCGTCTTGGGCATATGAGCGAGAGGGGGATGACAGTTTTGAGCAATCATGGTCTACTTTGTGGGCAGAAAACTGAGAAGCTGGATTTTTGTGAGCATTGTGTCTATGGCAAGCAGTGCAGGGTCAAATTCAGTACAGCTGTTCAGCGCACCAAAGGCACGGTGGATTTTTTTCACTCGGATCTTTGGGGTCCTACTGAGGTAACTTCTAAATGTGGTTTTCTATATTTTATGAGTATTATCGATGATTTCTCTCGTAAGGTTTGGGTGTATATGCTAAAACATAAAAGTGATGCTTTAAGTACATTCAAACAGTTTAAAATTTTGATAGAGAATCAGACGGGTAAGAAAATAAAACGTTTGAGAACTAACAATGGTATGAAGTTTTGTCTTGGTGAATTTGATAAGTTTTGCAGTGATGAGGGCATTGTGAGGCATCACACAGTGAGGAAAATTCCCCAGCAGAACGGTGTGGCTGAACGAATGAACAGGACTCTTTTGGAGAAGGCGCGTTGTATGTTGTCCAATGCCGGGTTGGGCAAAGAGTTTTAGGCTAAAGCCGTTTCCACAGTATGTTATTTGGTGAACAGGTCTCCGTCAACTGCTATTGAGTGTAAGACTCCGTTTGAGGTATGGTCGGGTCATAAGGCTGATTATTCCGTACTGCGTGTGTTTGGGTGTCCAGCTTATGCTCATGTGAATGAGGGTAAGTTGGAGCCACGTGCCAAGAAGTGTATTTTCTTGGGTTATCAGGCAGGTGTGAAAGGGTATAGATTATGGTGTCCAGAAACCTCTAAGTTTTTAATTAGTAGAGATGTTACTTTTGATGAAAACTTTATGGTTAAGGGGTCTATGCAGGTTAAAGATGTAGTTAAGGAACCAAGGGTTCCAAAGCAGGTGGAGTTGTTATGTGAATCTTCTAGCTAAGGGAAGAATGACCGTAATCATCCAATTGAAGAGGAGTTCAAGAGTTCAGACACATATGATGATGTACCAGCAGAGCAACCACGCACTATTGCTAAAGATAGGCCAAGGAGGGAGATTCGGCCTCCTGAAAGATATTCGGCTTATTCTGAGATTGTGGCCTATGCTTTATTAGTTGCTGAAACAGTGGAGTATGATGAGCCTTCTAGCTATGCGGAAGCTGTTTCGAGCAATGAGTGTGCACCGTGTGTTGCTATGAGTGAGGAGATTGAATATCTTCAGAAGAACCGGACATGGGAGTTGGTGGAACCGCTGAAAAATAGGAGGATTGTTGGGTGCAAGTGGGTCTTCAAGCGCAAGCCAGGTATTCCAGGGGTTAAAGAGGCACGGTTCAAAGCTCGGCTAGTGGCGAAAGGATTCAGTCAAAAGGAAGGTGTTGACTACAACGAGGTATTTTCACCAGTTGTAAAGCACAGTTCCATTCGCACTTTACTTGCTATTGTTGCATGTTATGACCTTGAGTTAGAACAACTTGATGTCAAAACGGCATTTTTACATGGGGAGCTTGAGGAACAGATTTATATGCGTCAACCAGAGGGATTTGTTGTTTCTGGTAAGGAAGATCATGTATGCTTGCTTCGTAAGTCTTTGTATGGCTTAAAACAGTCTCCTAGGCAGTGGTATAAGAGGTTTGATACATTCATGATAAGCCAATCATATTCTAGGAGTGAATATGACAGTTGTGCGTATTTTCGGAGACTTCCAGATGGTTCATTTATTTATCTACTGTTGTATGTTGATGATATGTTTATTGCTGCCAAAGGTGTATCAGAAATCAACAGGTTGAAGCAGCAGTTGAGTGGTGAATTCGAGATGAAGGATTTGGGTGCAGCAAAACGGATTTTGGGTATGGAGATTAGCAGAAATAGAGTAGATGACAAATTGTTCTTGAATCAGAAGTCATATGCTCTCAAAGTGCTTAAGCGCTTTACCATGCAGAACTCGAAGCCAGTCTGTACTCCTTTGGCAGCACACTTTCGACTTTCAGCAGAATTGTCACCACAGTTGGAGGATGAGGAGAAGTATATGTCTTAGGTTCCATATTCGAGCGCAGTTGGAAGCCTTATGTACGCTATGGTATGTACTCGTCCTGATATTTCACATGCAGTTAGTGTCGTTAGTCGCTATATGGGGCGACCGGGAAAGGCATATTGGGAGGCTGTGAAGTGGATACTTCGGTATTTGAGAGGGACTGCAGATGTGGGTCTTTTGTATGGGGTTTCTAATCCGGGTAATCAAGTTGTTGGTTATGTTGATTCAGATTTTGCCAGTGACCATGATAAGAGGAGATCTCTGACAGGTTATGTGTTCACTCTATCCGGAAGTGCCATTAGTTGGAAAGCAACTTTGCAGGCTACGGTCGCGCTGTCTACAACGGAAGCGGAGTATTTGGCCATTGCCGAAGCTGTAAAGGAGGCATTGTGGATGAGGGGAATTCTTTGCGAGCTTGATATTGCACAAGAGGTCACTTCAGTACTTTGTGACTCGCAAAGTACTATTCATCTGACTAAAAATTTGATGTATCATGAACGGACCAAGCATATTGATGTCAGGTATCATTTCGTTCGAGAGATCATCTCACAGAAGCAAGTAAATGTGAAGAAAGTGGAAACGACGGATAACCTAGCGGACATGAAAACCGACTTCAATACCTTAACATGACGTCATCTCTCTATCTGGCGATTTTGCGATTCTCAGGCGATTGAAACCCTAGAGACGGCGGCTAAGCCCATATCTCCTGCATCATCCATGGCAGAAGAAGGATTGGGTAAGCTAACAATAGATTCGGTTATGGAAGAAGATCCAATCACAGACCCGGAGGCCATCGGTTCCAAGGTGGTCGATTCAAATGAAGTTAGGAGGAAGCAAAATCCAAATGAAGCTAGGAGGAAGCAGATCTCGGAAAGATCGAGTTCTCCCATAGCCACACCTACGCTCTATGCAGATCTGGGCCACGAGGTCCGAGATACCCCTCTAAGTGCAGAAACTTTGGGTACCCCGATACACATCAAGCTTTTGAATCCTGGAGCAGTCCTCTCCACGCCCACCAAGTTCACTCCATTCAAGCCATTTGATCTCTACCCCTCCACCCAGAAATCTTCTGTCCCGAGTTCATCTTAGGTACAAAATCCAATCCTAATAAGCCCTAACCAGGCCATTTCAAAATCCACGATGGTATTGCAAGCATTCGACCAAAGCTTCAATCCTAAGAACCCTAACCTGTCTGAAGATCAATTGAAACATGATTCACAGCAGGAATCACAAGAAGTCGAGCGGCGGCCTCAAAGCTCCTCACAGATCAACATCGGGAAAACTGAGTCTAAGGTCCCCATACCCCCTGTCCTCCGTAACGCGAGGGGTGATCCGTACCATGCAAGTGACCCATATCGTGGGTATCCAGTTGATACTACCGTACCCCGTCACCCTACTCACCTTCAATCTACTACCGACTTCCCTCGAGGTTCAAAGTCAAACCCTAATCCTCTCGTTAACCCTCCAACTGATACCCATCCGCTACCTAATCGACCCCAAGGAGCCTCATCTTCATCTCAAGAACAGGGTTTTGAGAAGCCCATTCCTCCACCATACCAGCCAATCTCGCACCCAGACACCAACAAAGGAAAAAATAAAAACTGGGCATCCATTCTTAAATCTCAAGGGCCAGCCTTGGATATGAAGTTGGATTACTTTCCCGAGCTCCATAGAGGGAAGAATGCAGAGGTTGAGATTGACGAGGAACTCACAGAGGTAGATACTTGGGATAAATACCTAGTAGGGTACTTCTTGGATGGCAAAATGCCTTTCCCTTTACTTCTGGCTACTGCAAGAAACGCTTGGAAGGATCGTTTGATATCTCTAAAGATAGACGCATCCGGATTCATAATATTCCAATTTCGTGATGAACAGGCCAAGCAATCTGTGCTTGATGAAGGCCCCTGGTTTTTCTCCCGCAAATATCTTGTTCTGAAAAATTGGCGTCGAATGATGAAGCCAACCAAAGAACATCCTTCTAAGATCCCCATCTGGGTGAAAATCTTAGATCTCCCTTGGGAACTGTGGAACAGGGAGTGCATCGGTCGCATTGCAAGCACCATTGGCCGCCCAATCCATTTGGACCAAGCTACGGCAAAGAAAACCAAGACATCGCATGCTCGGGTTTGTATCGAAGTTGACGCAGAAATAGATCTCCCGGACGATGTCGCAGTTACAGTTGGAGGTGAGCGTGTAGTCCTTCCCATTCAATACCAAGTATTGCCCCCAATGTGTAAGAAATGCAAAGTTTTTGGTCATGCTTGTCGAATAATTCCACCACCAGAAACTATTCTGGCAGATCCTACTGTAGATGTTAGCAAAATGGAATCTACTTTGGGTACTGATCCTGTTGTACATCCTCTTGATCCAAGGGTGGAGCAAGAGAAGCCTGTGTCTATCCCTACCAAACCTCCAACAGAGGAATGGCAGGTCATTGGCAGAGCTGCAGCCATTAAAAAAGGGGGAATAACAGCTTTGGAAGCTGTTACCCAATTTGTTCCTATCACTGCTAATACATTTCAGAGAGGTGCAGTCAATAATGCTTTATGTGAAGAGGACACCTTGAGTGAAACATTGGATGAAGAAATTGTGGTTCTTGACTGTCCTCCTGTGGTTGGCTTGGAAGTACCACTAGGAAATGAACCAACTGATGACTCTACCATGGTACATTCTGTCTTAATGGAAGACAAAGGGGCCAATCTGGAAACTGGTGAGGAGTCCACGAGGTCTAAACCCACGGGTCTACACTATACTCCTCCGGAGGAGGATTCTGAAGACGGTGAGCACCAAACTCCTAATTTCAGGGATCCCACTCCAGACATTGTAGCTAGCACAGGAGGTTCTAATAAAGCTTCCAAATCCAAGAAGACAAGGAGCAGAAATGGCTCCAAACGCAAAGGGAAGTTCTAAACCCTTAGTTTTTAATTTATGCATTTAATAATTAGTAATTTTGTGGGGCTGCTGTCCCATGCTCCAGTAAAATGGGAGAGCCTTTTTGTACTTCTGCTCTATTTTGTGCTGCTGATATCTGCAGCATTTAACTTACTTTATAATGTATATACTTGCTCTTTTGTATTAGTTTTTGGGCAATTAATTAGCCACATGCTGCCACATGTCTCTCTTATTCATGTTGATGTCTGACACTACATTACATTTTGGATGTTGGAACCTAAGGGGCTTAAATGATCCTCTTAAGCAAAGTGAGGCAAAAAAATGGGTAAAAAATAACAACCTTGCACTGGTTGGTCTCATTGAGCATAAACTTAAGGAAACTAGGGTGACAAAAACAGTCAGTATTATGTTCCCCTTTTGGCACTTCACCACCAATCACCTCTCTGCCCCCTCTGGCAGAATTTTGCTGTGTTGGGATCCCAAAGTGATCTCTCTGGTTGTCCTTGATCAATCCAGCCAACACATCCACTGTGAAGTGCAAGCATGTAACGGTAATTTCACCTTCTCTGCTACCTTTGTATATGCCTCCAACAATTACCTTGACAGGCAGAAACTCTGGCTAGATATTCAGCAAATCGGCTGTAACTCACCCTGGGTTGTGTTGGGGGATTTTAATGCTATCAAATCAATAAATGAAAAAATTGGTGGAGACAGGACCTGGACCCCTTGGATGAACGATTTTGGCAACTGCCTACGAAATGTGGAGCTGGAGGATCTTAGATATTCGGGGTGTCAATTCACTTGGTCAAATAAACAAGAGGCACCCTCTCTTATATCCACTAAACTAGATAGAGTTCTAGTAAATGAGAGTTGGATTAAACTTTTTAGTTGGTCCAATGCTCACTTTCTTAACCCCGGAATCTCTGATCATTCACCTTCGGTAGTATTCCTTACTCCTCCTCCAAAAAAGACCTTGAAGCCCTTTAGATTTTTTAACTTTTTGACAGATCACCCACAATTCCTCCAAATTGTACAGCAAACCTGGAGGAAAATTGTCCTTGGGAATCCTATGTTTTGTGTTTATGAGAAACTAAAGCTTTTGCAATCTGAACTTAAGAAATTAAATGCTAACACATACAGTGATATATCTGCTAGAGTTTCAGAAACCAGACAGCAACTAGATACTGTCCAGTTTGAGTTGGGTTCTGACCCTACAGATGTAAACAAGCAAACTAGCGAGAGAGCACTGTGCAAACAATACTTGTCTCTAGCCAGAGCAGAAGAAAGTTTTGCACGCCAAAAATCCAGAATTCAATGGCTGAAACTTGGGGATCAGTGCTCTTCCTATTTTTTCAAAGTTGTCAATACCTCTAGAAATAGGAATAGAATCACAAGCCTAGTGCTTGATGATGGTTCTATCACTCATGATATGGATATCATCAAAGACACTTTTGTTAAATTCTATTCTGATCTATTTGGCACCCCCCATACCAGATCCTACTCAGGTTCCGCTAGAGTACATCAGCTTGTGCAAAGAAAGTTGTCACCTACTCAGAGCCTTGACATGATAGCTGATGTCTCTGATCTTGAGATTAAAAACACATTTTTGTCCCTTAACGCACAAAAGGCCCCTGGTCCGGACGGTTACAATGCGGGTTTTTTTCATAAAAGTTGGAGTATAGTTTGGCTATGAAGTTATAGCTGCTATCAAACTATTCTTCAAATCAGGACGTATCCTTAATAAGGCCAACTCCACCTCTGTAGCCTTGGTTCCTAAAGTCTCTAATCCCTCTAAGGTTAGTGACTTTAGGCCCATATCCTGTTGCAACACCATTTATAAGTGCATTGCTAAAATTCTGGCTAATCGCCTCCAAGTTGCGCTTCCTCATCTTATAGACCCTGTCCAGTCTGGCTTTGTTAAAGGCAGAAGAATTGCGGACAACATTTTTCTCACTCAGGAGCTCATGAGGGGTTACCATAAGAACTCCTCCTCTCCTAGGTGCGCCATGAAAGTGGATATCATGAAAGCATATGACAATGTGA
>JADGMU010001123.1:0-63471 GCA_016920895.1 Vaccinium myrtillus | reverse complement strand
TGCGTGTGATTGAAGTAAACTGCGATACGTGTCTTCAAGAATTTCTTCTGTCACTCATTTTCAAACCTTATATGTTGAACTAAACTTGTTTTTGAGCCATTACCTTGAGGTAATTCCCAAGTGAAAAGAAAAGGATGGTTAGAACAAGATCAGAACATGACATATATTACTTCAAAATTCTTTCTTTACAAATAACTCGATACACAAGGACATTAATGCTTAAACAACCTGATTTAAAACATGAATACAAACCAAACAAACGTACACATAAAAACCAAATCAAGACAAACCAATTTACATTTTACAACAATATGTATCCTTCCTTTTATTGCCCAAATACCACAAGATCACACTACAATGGAAACTTTTTGATAATAGTTATCATTCCCATTTGTTCCTAATCTCATCAGTGTGCTTGAAGTCATAGGTTAATACCAAACTCCCATCCATTCTTTTCAACACAAATCTCTCAACCAACACATAGCAACCAAACTTACTCCACCCGGCACCCGTCCCTCCAAACTCCTCTGTTCTATTCACCCTCACCCTCGTCTTTTCCTCCCTCACCCACCCAACTCTCTCCTCCTCCCACTTCATTCTATTGACAATCAATGAACTCAACCCTATATTTACTTCTTGCACACCACTGCTAAACCAAACCACCCCATCACCCACCCTATTCTCATCCCACACTGCTTCCCTCCCACCCACAACCACCGCTTCCCTCTGGACTTCAGTATCCACAGAAACAGAATTCCCTTGACTACTAAGACTGTTTTCACACGAGAAAATCTTCTCCCACCTTCGCTCAAGAGCCATCTCGTAAAACATTGAACGTTTCATTTGATCCCCCAAATTTCCATCCCTTACAAACATGAAAGGACAGTACCATTTCCCCACAACAAGGGGGCAATCGAAATCCGGGAGGCGGGCACGGAGGGCGGGGTTGACGCCTCGGGCTTCACCCAGTTCATAGGTTTTGGGGGTTTTGGTGTGGATTTCCCACCCTCTTCTTCTGAGGAAGTCGGGAGGGAACCCATCTGGTGCAATTGATTTTGCAGTAAACTTATTACCACTTGCACAGGCTGTTGCATAAGGCACTATCTCAAATTGTTGGAAGATGTCATTGGGGTCTAGGGCTCGTGGGTACACATCCTTAATGCAATTGCAGAAACAACAGGTGGTCATGTCTTCCTCCCTTGAACATGCATATGCTTCCCTATGACAGAAAATACAAATCCTCAGCAAACTCAGTCAAAATATTTCACCAAGGTAGAGATTCAAACAAATTACTTTAGATTTTGATAATTGATTTTCACACCCCCCAAATTGATATCCACATTCCTTTTTTGTCTTTTAGTGAAACTTTTACACATAATTTTTTTACTAAAAGATAAAAAAAAAAAAAAAAAGGGGGTGTGGAAATCACTCCCTTAGAATTTTGGGGCTAAAATCCAACATTGAAAAGATCAGCATTTAATTTACTTTTTTCTGGAAAGTAATTCGCATTTGATTTTGCTGGCAACTTGCCTTGTTTTGAGTTCTAGTCAATTCGGCTCAAACTCGTTTCAGTGTGCTCGAGCCAATAGTATTGCAACTGATTTTGGGGCTACGATGATCCGTTGGGCTCGAGCTCAATTGTGGCTTGGCTCGAGTAATCGAGCTTGACCCGAGCCCAACCTGACGCAAACAATTACATGGATTATGCATTTTCGGCCGACTTACTCGAGTTTGGACTTCCTAAAACTTTTTATAACCTAACTAAAAACCCTCCATTTGATCCTAAGATTTTGATTTGGTTTGTAGTGGTAGTTGCATAGACCCTGGGCAGAGATTTCTTGGCAACACCATCCTTCTAATTCACCACTGTTATAAAAATATGTACCATCCATCAAACAACTGATATGCAAGAAAACCAAAAAGGCTAAAAATTCTCAACCATTGATACCTACGAAAACTATACTCAAAGACATCAAAATGAAGTCCAAGAACAAATTGTATACATACCCTTTATGCGATCCATGGGGCTTAATCACGTAGTACCGATTCGAAGATAGCGGCTGGTTGATAACTGGAATGAAGTTTGCATCATAATCAGAAACACGCCTGTTCTCGCCCACGCCAGACGAATACCTAACGGTTAAGTTCTTGTTTTGAGGGAAAGGGAGGTCTCTCAGATACCGGTTTTTGCACAATCCAAAGCAAGTAGTAGTCTCTGATTCCTCATCTTGTATCACTAAATAACCAGAGTTTGGACCCTCTGGTGGTATTGAAAGCAATTCAGGGGACCTCAGGTACTGGGATAGAGGCCTTGTCACATACATCTCTCTCTCTCTCTCTCTCTCTCAAACTCCCCAAACAATCCGCTGCAGATACCGATTTATTCTGCTTTCTGATTTGATTTGATGTCGGTATGGTCGTTGATATTTTCATATCTATCCGTATGTGGAGAAATTTTTCAGCACCGAGCGGGTATTGCCCACGTGACACCCGTTCGACAATTTCAGCCGTCTAAAATACAATCCAACGAGCCGGAATAGGAGAGAGAAAAAGAGGAGAGAGAGCGTCCGGGTGAGAGGAGAGAGAGGGAATCGATCTCGGCCGTCCAAAATACTTTTGGACGACCAAGATTGTGCTCGGTATGGTCACGTGATACCCGGTAGGTACCCAAAAAAATTTCCCGTATGTGATGTATACAAAACAAATGTGTAGTTTACAAGACGTGGAAGAAAGCTCATGGCGGTAATTGTCAAGGTTGACCCATTTTCTATCATTCAAATTTACTATGAACCGGCCGCAGCATTGTATAACTAGGAGTATAATTTAAGTGCCACAACGTACATCTCTGTACTTGGGTTAAGAATAATATTATCTCTGTTCCTAAATAAGTGTCTCATTCTCTCTCTCTTGCCATTTTTTAAATAAAAAATTAAGTGTTTCCGTGTATCATTTTTCGATTGCTTTCGCACCGAATTAAAGTACTCATTATCGTGTATTTTAATTTGGTAGGACAAAATTTGAAAAATAATACACAAAAGCACTTCATTTTTTGATTTGAAAAATGACACGACTTTTCGTAATGGACACTTATTTAGGAACGGAAGGAGTAATGTTTTGTGAGTTCTCCAATAGATTTTATCAAAATTTGATAAAATCAAGCTCTTGATTTTATCCATTGGTGAAGAGAGTTGATAAAATATGTAGATTTTTGCATTCAAAAATCTAAAAAATCTACAGATTTTATCAACTCTCCTCACCAATGGATAAAATCAAGGGGCTTGATTTTATCAGATACTGTAATTGTTGTGCAATAGTGTTGGATTAATAACTTCCCCGAAAAATCCTTGATCCAACCATAATCTCGGTAATTCTTAAATGAAAGTAAACAAAGAATATAAAACAAACCATGCCATAATATATATTTCCAAAATTCTTCTTGTAAAGATGAACAAACTGGCCAACAAACCCAAAAAAAGCTCAAAATAAAAAATCAAATCAAATCAAACTAACTTAAATTTCGGTATAGTTTATCCTTTCTTTCATTTACCAAACACTACAAAACCACATTCTATACGCAGAATAAATAGATCTTTTCATAGTTCAAAACACTTTGTCATTCCCATTTGCTCCTAATCTCATTAGTGTGCTTGAAGTCATAGGTTAACCCCAAACTCCCATCCATTCTTTTTAACACAAATCTCTCAACCAACACATAGCAACCAAACTTACTCCACTCTGCACCCGTCCCTTCAAACTCCTCTGTTCTATTCACCATCACTTTCCTCTTTCCCCCCATCGCCCACCCTCCTCTCTCCGCCTCCCACTTCATTCTATCAACCACCAGTGAACTCAACCCAATGTTTACTTCTTCCCCACTTCCAACACCCCTAAACCAAACCACCCCATCATCCGCCCTATTCTCATCCCACACTGCTTCCCGCCCACCCACAACCACTACTTCCCTCTGGACTTCAGTTTCCACTGAAACAGAATTTCCTTGAGTACTGAAAGTGTTTTCACATGAGAAAATCTTCTCCCACCTTCGCTCGAGTGTCACCTCATAAAACAATGACCGCTTCATCTGATCACCCAAATTTCCATCTTTTACAAACATGAAAGGACAGTACCATTTCCCCACAACAAGGGGGGAATCAAAATCTGGGAGGCGGGCACGAAGGGCAGTGTTGACGCCCAAGGCTTCGTCAAGTTCATAAGTTCTAGGGGTAGTGGCAGAAATTTCCCACCCCCTTCTGCTGAGGAAGTTGGGAGGAAACCCATCTGGTGTTACTGATTTTGCTGTAAATAAACCACTGCTGCTGGCCGTTGTACGGGAGATCTCAAATTGGTTGTACATATCATTGGGGTTTAGGGGTCTTGGGGGCACATCGTTAAGGCATTTAAGGCGTTTGGAAAAACAACAGGGGGTCATGTCTTCCTCCGTTGAAGATGCATATGCTTCCCTGAAAAGATTGGATAAAAATGAAAAGAATCAATTACATACATGGTTGTAGCCGGTTAGAGAAAATAGTAGCCAATATTGGAAAGAATTGACAAATGTCAAGAACCTTTTCAGATGCTCTAGGGCATAGAACGGAGGCAGGAAACAGTATGGAAATGGAAGCGTGAAATACCCAAGGATAACCGCAGGATTTTAGCTCAGCGTTGACAAGAACATATTAAAACAGACGGCACATGGTAAAAGAAGACGGGTCAAATGGTATGAATTTTTATGGTACTGTTTATGAACTTTGTGGTGTTCTTTACAAACTTTTGTGGTCGAATTAATATACTAAACTTTTGGGGTTCAATTACAAGATTTCGTGGTGAGGTGGTGGCATAAAAATTCGTGTGTGGTTCAAAATACAAAAAAGCAAACCGTACATTAATTTTTAGGGATGTTTACCCTAAGCCTCGTCCTTTTCATCAGAAAAGAAAAAGAAAAAACAATGAAGCAGATATAGGTGTATGGTGCATACCCTTTATGTGATCCGTAGGGCTTAATCACGTAGTATCGATTCGAAGACAGCGGCTGATTAAGAACTGGAATGAAAATTGCATCATCATTAGAATCACTTTTGTTCTCCCCCACCCCGGACGAGTACTTAACAGTTAAGTCCCTGTTCTGTGGGAAAGGTAAGTCTGTCAGATACGGGATGCTTCTGCAAAATCCAAAACAACAAGTAGTCTCTGTTTCATAGTCCTGTATCACTAAGTAACCAGAGTTCGGACCCTCCGGTGGTAGCGAAAGCGATTCAGGGGACCTCAGGAACTGGGATAGAGGCCTTGTAATATACATTTTGTTGCTCTGTCTATGTGAAACTTCCTCTTGTTTTTGCCTTTTGTGATTCCTTTGTCGAAATTTTGTATGTTTGTTGTCATGTCCATATCTGTATAAGAGTATATATATACAACAGAAATGGCATGTTGAAGTCAAAGAGTCTATTAGGAATTTAACAATTAATCTGCTTTCTTTGTTACAATTTTATAAAGGTCAGACCTATGGAAATGGTCAAATTACACGAATAATAATTCTATTAAAACTATTGTTGTTGTTGTTGTTAGTTTTTTTGGAGTAGCTTAATGGACCCGGGGTGGGTGTCTGTGGTTGGCTATAGACGGCTCAGATCACATCTTGTCCTAACAAATCTGAACTGTCTGCTGCCGAACAGATCTAAGCTATTTGTGACCAACTACAGACGGCCGTGATCGGCCCAGTGGTCATTGTCTCTTCGGTGACAGCACCAACCCCCGTTCCTAGTTTACTTCGGCTGCTCGAACCAAAGGAAAACCTAATAATGCCATATTCTAGTGGCTCGTTTGTGTGGCGGATAAGGGTTTCGGTGGATAAGGAAAAAACATTAATTAATTATCTCACCGTGTCTTATCACTGGTATATCAATATTAAACTTGACATTAGATCAATTGTAAAATCTCAGGAAAATTCAAAGACTCGCGTGTACGAAAATAAAGCAGCACTAATTTTACTGTTTTTCAAAGAATAATCGTCCACGAAAAAAATGGTTTACAAGACGTGGAAGAAACCTACCTCAAGGTGGTACTGGTAAATGGTAATAGTCAAGGTTAAGCCGGGCACAACATTATTCTTTTTACTTGGGTCAACAATAATAAGGTTTTAATATAGTACTTGCCAATTTTTTAGAATATTTACTTCTTTCGAATAAGTGTAGATTCATACTTTCATTAATTAAAAAGGTCAATTTCAGACAAAAAGAAGACTTAGTATGGATATCTTCTTCATTCTTAGCCGTTAGAACGCGGGATAGATCATGTGTCCGCTTGTCAATGTTACACAGTTCCTTTCCATGTTTGAATTGTTTCCCCTCCTTTTTGCCGCGTAGGCGTGAGCGAGTAAACAAAGATGTCAGTGGTTAAACGGTGTGCATAGACTTGCATGTTGTCGTCCAACGTGGATATAGGCGTGAGCGCCTTGATCTGACTTCTAATGAAACGACTATGTGTGACTCAAAGGGTGAGGCGACAATGAGCTCGTGTTTTTGCCTCAACGAAAAAGACTTAGAATTTGCCAACCGTGTGAGAACAAAACTAGAAACTTAATCACTACATAAAACCATCTTAACGAAGTTGAATGATTAAAGGAAATAAACTGGAATATAAAGGTATTGTAAAGTTTGATAAGAATAAGTGCTGGACTTTTGACCGAGTCATATGGCCATTTGCATGTTCCTAGATCATTGGCCATTTGACTGAGTCATATGGCCAATTGAGAACCTTTACGTGGAGCCAAAAACCAGTCAACTAAGAGGGTGTTCCACTAAGGTGATATTTTGAAAAAATTAATTTTTCACGGTTTTTTATGTGATGTATTGTGAGAGAATGATTTGTCTCGATTTTTGAAAAAAATAGTTTTTTGTTAGTGGAACACCCCCTAAATCTCCCGCTCCTGGCCTTATCCCAAAGTAAAAATGTGTGCAAAAATATTTTAAAAAATTGACTAAAAGCGAAAAAATATGCATCCCTATAAAAACATTTAATCTCAAAACTCGCAACCAAATTTTTTAAATTTTAGCTTCGCTACCGTTCTCGCCCTGTCCAGCGAGGTGAATGCCTATTCTCTTGGAGCTGGGTTTTCTTGGAATAGGTCTCTAATTTAGTTAAAATGTCACCCCGATTTTCGGAAGCATTATTTAGGGAGATTTAATTAGGCATCCTGTACAAAAAAGATTATTATGATTCCATCCTATAAGATTTGAATAATTATGATTCCATCTTGAAATTCAAATAAACCCCAAAATGCCCTTTCTCTCTCCTACTTTTCCTAATATTTTTCTCCTGATTTTCCTAATTTTTCTCTCTCCTAATTTTCCTAATATTTCTCTCCCCTAATCTTTCCTAATTTCTCTCTCTCTCTCTCTCTCTCTCTCTCTCTCTCTCTCTCTCTCTCTCTCTCTCTCTCTCTCTCTCTCCTCTCCCTCATCTTCTCACAGTTAAAATCTCAAAACAAAATTGAAAATAAATAATCACAAAATTTTGACCAAAAAACACAAGTCAATATATGTTAATTAATGCACCATAAAACTACAACCCCCAAGCCAAAACCATGAAAAACATGGTTGATTAATATTGCACCATAAAACAACATGAAAAACATTGATCATGTGTTGATTTATTATGTTTACTTTGCCGAATCACCGAAGTGCTGAAGTGGTAAACCAGTAAACCATCTTTCATTGTGGTAAAACAACAAATCTTTTAGTGTATCAAATCACCCAATATGGAAAATTAATAAACCATGTTCGTGTGTCGTTTATTTCATACAGTGAACATGGTTTATTCATTTACCACTATTACTGTATCAAATTACCAAAATGGTAAATCTATAAACCATATTCACTATATGGAATAACCATCCGCTAAAGGATATTTTGAATATGGTTTATTGATTTACCATTTTTACTATATAAAAAATAACACTAGTTTTGAATTGGGAAAAAAAAAAAACTTGCCATTAACAAGATATGGAACCCACAACCACCATGCCCAAAAAAAAAAAAAAAAACATGAAGGAACACAGTAATCAATCGTCCCACGATAAGTTCTTCATCGACAATCTTCTAAAATACATTGAACGTTCTGACCCAGTCAAAACAGAGTGAAAACACGGTTACCAAAAGTCGAAATGTAAGCGTCGATGGTCAGGAAGCGAGCGCCGAAAGTGATGGTGGTTAGAGATGGTTGCCGCCGGAGGTCCCAGTGCAGATCCCCATTCCGTTTGTAATGGCTGATCCCAAATACGATCCAAAAATCGATGGCGATACATTTGTGGTTACCCAATACATTTGTCGATATCCGCGATGTTTTTTTTTCTCTCCCAATATCCACAATGTTGCAGTGAACAAAAAAAAAATGCTTGATGTAATGGAATACAAATGCTTGATGTAATGGAACGCCATTGGGGGAGGGAGCCGGTCGGCGAGGGCTAACTGCTGGTGACTAGTGCATAAAACCAGAGGGAGGAGAGAAACTGGCGGCTGCCAATTAGGGCTAGGATTAAATGGAAGAAATCATGCCCAGATTTTTAGGAATATAATTAGATTGTGATTTCCATACCGTGATATGTGGACAACTAATGGATAAACAAATCACCTCAATCAAAGGACGTTAAAGAGAATATCATGTGCTCCGGATTTTTTGGCCTATTAATTACTAGTGTATAATATATTATTAATACGTAGTATATACTAATTAAACACCTAATAAGGGCACAATCGTCCTAAAATCAATTTACAAGATGAAATCATAACAATTCGAAATACATGGGGTGGGAAAATAACACTCATTTTTGTATGGGATGGCAAAATAATTTTAATTAATAAAAATATTTATTCAAAAGAGTTTCATTTATAAAGCAACGGAAAATAACATAATTATCTTAAGTCGATTACAAACAGAAATAGTGTTTTGTTGGGAAATTAAATTACATTGTTCCAACACAAAAATAAGAAGACTCGAGGCTTCTAGAGGTTCAGATTCAGATTCCCCTCCTCAAATTGCTCAGCAGCAAACTCCTCCGTCTAGTAATACGGCTCCTCTTCTGTACCTTCAACACCTGGCGTAATATGACAGGGCCATAACAGCACCATGAGCGAAATAATCACTCAATAGTAAACCCTACCCGAACCCATAACTTACAGATAACAAGATATAGTATGCAATCAAAGTAAAGAACAATTCAATTTAATTACTAGCCCTTACTTAGTGAATTCTAGAATCTCATCCGTTGAGAAACATCCTCCCGTATTAACCACTAAGTATAGGCAATTCGTGATTCAACTCCCCCTTGCTTGCCCTGACTGGGAGCCCAAATGAAAGGTCTAAGTTATCTACTTAGTCGGATTCATCAAACGCCTCACAAGGATGAATTCCCCAGGGATTGACTGTACTACTAGGCCCACGAGGAACCGATCACTTGGGAATATATAGCCGTGACTCACAATCACACAATGCCATAACTTAGGGTTCCGAAACCCAAATAATCCTCCAATAATAATATCTCCTCTTTCCAAAAATCAACCGGCTGCCTGCCGTTCATAATCCAAAATCCTGAGACTCGGCGGGATGGCCTCCTGGGAGCTCATCAAAACACCCTTTATAAACTTCCATCCCATCAATGTCGTTTGTAAACGTTATTCAATTTTTCCATTACCTAACGTCTAGGTGATTTCTAAGTACGAACAACAACCCGGGAACCTAGCAGTCCATTATGAGATTCTCGTGCACAGTAACATAAAGACACATTAACAACAATGCTAATTAGGAACAATAGAGTATTGTCAAATAGATAACACTTTAATCACAGACATTATAAAGAAAAGAACACAACACACATTCGCATGGATAAGTTGTAATAAATATTAAAAAAATGATTAACTTGTAATTACCAATTCGAAGAATTTTGTTATTATGAATTAAACATTTTAACTATAATCACTACTAGGTGAGGCACCTCCAGTTCATAAAAAAAGAAAAGAAATTACATTTACAATTATACATTTAAGTTTAAAAAAAAAAGACCAATTAACATTTAAAAGAAACTACCAATTACTATCTCATAAGTGCATGGTAAACTATCCAAATATCAACATGTCAGCTAGGCATGGGTCTTTCATCAAAAAATTTGTGAACACCAGTGACCAACAAGCAAGCTAGTTATAGAAATGAGTGAATGCATCTTAAGTTTCATGAAGATCGTACTACAAAACTAACAGTGATAGAGACCTAAACAAATATTCGGTTTAGTGAGGTGTCGACTGGGAACTCGTCCAACTCAACCCCATCCTTCTTTTGGTTTTTCATTTTACAACAAGTATACCGTAAAATATATATGCAAAATGTTCCGTGAAAATGTAAAAGCGAAGCATCCGAAGCTCTACATTATCAAGACAAATACACATATAGATAAATATATTTAGGGAGGTGGGTTTAACTACCTCTCCTCTGAAGACAAAGCGGTGGGCTACGGGTTTTGATGGAGGAGTTACGGGTTTGATTGAACGGTCGGCTCGGTGCTATCGGGTGGGTGTTTTGGAGTGAAATGCAGCGTGTTCGGGACTGATTTTTGGACAGTTTTTGGAAGCTAAAAAGGCAGCATGTTCTGAGAGAAGTTTTGGGGTGGTTTCGAGTCAGTTTCCATCGGTTTAACAACCGAATCAAACCTCAGCTGGTTTTCGGGCAGTTTTCAAAAGCTAAGAGGGGCTGGAATTTGTGGTGGTCGGTAATAGGGTTATTCATGGTGATGATGATGTAAGTAATATTATAGTGTGGGAGTGTTGACATGGTATAACTAATACCTAATCTCTCTCTTTCTCATGCATGAAAATCTCTCTTTACTTGGTCAAAAAGTAAAGAAAAAGAGAAATGGGTTGACATTTGTGCTCTCTTCTCTTTGCCGAAAATATTACTCTCTCTCTCCCTTTCTGTGCTGTCCAAAAAATGGAAAGAAACAAGCAAGTGACTTTAAGGAGTACTTGGGTTGGTAGGGTAATTGGATAGGGTGAGGCAGGAGAAAAAGGAAATGATGAGAGTTGCTTATAGATTATAGGGGCAGTTGGCGTCAGGTTAGTTTGTTTAGGGCATCCGCAATGGTTATGACACAAATGTGGTGTTATATGACACAAATGTGTAAGAAGTAGGTCCCATTTTTGTGTTGCTATGACAAATTGTGTTGTTAAGGTAAGAAGTGTTGCAGTGGTGTTGTTAACGTATGGTTAAAATGTAAAAAAAAAAAACAGTTACATATTTAAATACCAATAAAGGTGGGACCCGGTTGGAAAACCCAACAAAAGTCTACTGGTTATACGCTCCCTTCCAGCATTGTCTTTTGGTTATTGGAAAGCCCAACAAAAGTCTAGTGGTTAAAGTGTACCGGACCCACTTGAGGGAGAATAGCTGTACCAATACAGTTACTTCTGACGTTATTTTTTTTCCACCTCCTGCCATTTTATTTCTGACGTTAGGAACACTACTGGAGCAAATTTTTTCATTTTTACTAACTAACTGTCTTATTTCTTACACTAATTTCAAGTTATTGCTTTTACTGGAGATGCTCTTAGGAAGTCATTAGGATTTTCTTGTCATTAGCAAATAGCCTGGGTAGTTGGCAAGTAGGTATATGTACACACATAAAAGAAACGTGCACTTAATTTTACACCTGAGTACTTAGTTAAGTTGGTGTAATGCGCGCGTAAGACCCACTCGTGCACTCACACACATAGACGCGTAAAATTTTGGAGAGAAGTTATAAAATAAATAAATGAAAAAAAAATGTATAACTATATGAAATGAAAAATCTAAAATAAAATGTTATTAGGAAAAAAAAAATTCGGACCATTACAAAATGTGTACAATTTAGAGTCTGTTGCTCATGCTCTAACATCCTCCATATCCATCTTTTCAGTTAATAGATAACAATTTCGACAAACACTTTCGACGAGTATGAATTCCCTTGGCTAGATGGATCACCGAGTAAAGCAACAGCGTAAGATAGGTATGACTAGATGGAGTTTTTCATCTTTCAAATTTAAAACAAGAAGCTAGACTTTATCTTATCAGACAATTAAAATTCCACCAAACAAAAGCCTTTTGTTCGAACCACAGCGTAGAGTGAGCTTAGTTCATAAATGAAAAGAAGACGAGACAAATCTTTAGGCAAGTCGGGTGGTAGCAATTCAGTAAGCACCATATTCCCCCATGCACAAGACCAAGGGTCCAATCTCATCAACTCCCCAACCCGTATAAAAATGCCTAAATCATAGGGTACCCTATGAAAGTGCTTAAAATCTTCGGGTACCCTATGAAAGTGCATGTTGGTGCAAAATCTGGGAGTCTTCGGGAAACTGAACTTGTTGATGATGGAACTTGCTTCGAGGCACGTTACTATGTCGCTTTCCGAAAACAGTATTCGCCCCCACCGTTTGGTGTGCACCGGGTTGATAGCGAATCTGTCTGAGGATACAACGGTTCAATTCAATGATCTTCGCTGCGTCCGCACAAACGAAGGACGATGAATACCGAGTCAAAACGAATCGAAAGAACCAAGGAGTTGCTGCACCGTCTTAGAATTGAGAAAAGAAACTAGAAAGCAATATAATTTTGGCGAGTAACAAGGCTAGAATTTCGTATCTAGTGAATGTAATTTGGGTGTTATATATAGACCCAAATGTACCCTTTCACTTAAGGACACACCCCTTAGTGAATAGACTTGAGTTTGGGTCATAACCCTCCGTTTAGAGTTGCATCCGTTCACGAACTAGTGTCTGAAATCCGCGTCCAAACACACCGGTATCGATAATTTTACAAACATTTACGAACCAACCGGTATCGATACCCATCTTGATTTGGTTGCGCCGACGTGCTAAGTGCAAAGTGCGCCATCAAAGCGCCACACGCCCCACACGCTTTTCTAGTAAGTGTTCCATCATCACGGCCACGCCGGTTGCACGTTTGCCTTGCCACTTAACACTATGTGAACATTATAGGAATGTTCTCATATATATACCACTCAACCTTTTCCTCACTAGCCAATGTGGGACAAAACCAAAACACAACAATAAAAGCTTTCTAAAAGGCACAAGGAATATTTTGATAAAACCCCAAATAAAAACCCATTTATTTTGATAATTTCCAACAGTGCATAAACCACAAAACTCTATAATAGGAGAGTGCACCCTAAATCTAAACTCTAGGGTACCCTTTCTTTTTTTTTGAAAGTGCCTAAAATCCTAGGGTATCCTACGAAGGTACCCCATGAAAGTGCCTAAAATCCTAGGGTACTCTTTTACTTATGAAAGTGTCTAAACCACTAAAACCCTAGAATAGGAAAGTGCACCCTAAACCTAAACTCTAGGTACCCCTATGACTAGGTTTTTTTATTTCTGCCTAAAATCCTATGTCTCTGTAAAAGTGCATAAACCACTAAAACCCTATAATAGGAAAGTGCACCATAAACCTAAACTCCAAAAAAAAGTGACTTACCTTAGTGGTAATTTAAAAAAATGAGTTACCTTATTGGTAATTATACATATCTTTTCTAGACCTAGAGGTAATAATCCCAAAAAAAAAGAACTCGTAGCATGATGGAGTATAACTTCAAAATTGTTGTTGTGAAGTGTTGTAATGACCACAAGATAAACAAGTAATATTGAACAAGCTGATCAACACACGAATACAAACCCAAAATAGGTCAAAATACAGACAAAATCAAAACAAACTAGCTTAAATTTTGGTCTAGTATGTATCCTTTCTTTCATTGCCCAAACCGTACAAAATCACACCAAATACACATAAGAGGCAGAATAAATGGATATGTTTCATAGTTTCAGACGATTTTTCATTCCCATTTGGACGTAATCACATGAGTGTGCTTGAAGTCATAGGTTAACGCAATGGTCCCATCCATTCTTTGCAACCAAATTTACTCCACCCGCCCCCGATCCCCCCCAAAATCCTCTATTCTTTCCACCCTCACTTTCCTCTTTTCCTCCCTCACCCATCCTCCTCTCTCCTCCTCCCACTTCATTCTATCAATAATCAACGAGCTCAACCCAATAGGTACTTCCTCGCCAACGAAACGCTTAAACCAAACCACCCCATCATCAACCTTATTCTCATCCCACACCGTTTCCATCCCGCGCACAACTACCACTTCCCTCTGGACCTCAGCTTCCACTGAAACAGCATTCCCTTGAGTACTTGAACTATTTTCACATGAGAAAATCTTCTCCCACCTTCCCTCGAGAGTCATCTCATAAAACAACGATTGCTTCATCTGATCCTTCAAATTTCCCTCTTTAACAAACATGAAAGGACAATACCATTTCCCAACAATAAGGGGAGAATTGAAATCTGGGAGGCGGCCACGAAGAGCAGTGTTTATGCCCAAGGCTTCACCAAGTTCATAGGTTTTGGGGATCTTGGTGAAAATTGTCCAGCCCTTTGATATTCTGAGGAAGTGAGGAGGAAACCCATCTGGTTCAACTGATTTTGCAGAATATCTTACGCAGCATTTTGTTTTAAAGGGGACAATCTCAAATTGCTGGTATATGTCACTGGGGTCTAGGGGTCTTGGGTGAACATCTCGAACGACTCTTGGAGAGACAATTTTCGGCCATGTCTTTCTCTCTTGAACATGCATATGCTTCCCTACAAACGAAAATACAATTAGTCAGCAAATTTAGTGATGCATTCAATCCATGCAATTAAAGATTCAAACACATCAGTATGAGATCATGGGAGGTTAATTAGCTAATTATTCAACTTATTGTTTTTCATGTATAGGTACAGCAGCCAACAATGGAATGTTGGAAAACTATGCGAAAAACAGTTTTAAATTTGATAAATTCTAGAAATTAAGAACTAGAAAAAATAGAAACAATAAACCAAGCAAGGGCCTATGTTTCACACGGTTTCCTTAAAGCAAATTCTAGCGCTGCCTCACCACGGGTGTTTGAGGGGTTGATCGATGTTTGTCTCCCAGGATACAATGGCTATAAACGATCAATCGGTAACACCTACCGGATCGCCCTGTCAAATGAACTGGTGTCTGTACTTCTGGTGTCTGTACTTTCTCTCGAAAACAAGAATGGAAGAACTTAGTATGAAAGGTTTTTTTTTGGTGTATTAAAACCTGAGGCAAGACCCTCTTTTTATAGCTGCAAGTAGGGGTGCACAAGAAAACCGATAAAACCGCCAAACCGATCCGAACCGGTCTATTTGGTTAGGTTCTATGGTTCATTGGTCTAATTATGGTTCTAAACTAAGAACCGGTAATTATGGTTCGGTTACTGGTTCTCAATATAAGAACCACGGTTAGAACCAGACCGTATAATATTAATTTTACATTTACAAATCATGTATCTTGATTTGGTAAGTAAATAATTTTTTTCTAGTAATGTAGTTTTCTTTATGTCTATTTAAAGTATAAAACTATTTTTTAAGAAGTTTTCAATATATAATACTATAACTTACTTTTTTTTTTTGATCGGCTACTACAATAACCTGCTAATACATTACTTAGTAGGTATGATTTGCTAAAATTGATTATTGACCGTGTTTTTTTTATTTCTTCCTATGTCGTATGCATCATGCTTTAATAGGAAAACAACCCTATAAAATGTTGCCGTAAAAATCTATTTTTTAAAGAAGTTTTTCAATATATATTACTATAACCTAATAATACCAATTTCAATTCTTTATGGTCCACCCTAATTTCACGAGATTGCTACTGCCTACTCAAAGGAAAACTCAAATACCCAATTCTCTTATTCTCTAATCTTGATCTTCTTCCTATTTTTTTGAATTCATGTAGTGATAAAGTGTTTCTTAATCGGGTAGAACCGGAACCTAACCAAAATCGGTCCGATCTTGTGGTTTGGATCTGGACAGGTTCTACATGTGTATTGTTTAGGTTTTGGTTCTTGATTTTCTAACCGTCGAAATCGAAATAACAGTCCTAATCGATTTTAAGAACCGGTCCAATCCGGACCGTGTGCACCCCTAGCTGTAACATGGGCCTTCTCAATGAATACCAGAAATAAATAGGGCCGATTAATAGAAGAATTCAGTAGGGGAAATTGAATACTAGGAATTCAATTTCTCGAAAAAAAACTGATTCAGCTATTAATTCAGAATTAAACACATGGTATATATTAATGGGACATTTACCATCAGGTCACCCTTGGATCTCATAATTACCATCAGGTCAAGCCCAACTCAAAAAAAATCTCATTAGGTCAAAGCGATACCATATGAAAGTGCATAAACCACTAAAACCCTATAATAGGAAAGTGTACCCTAAACCTAAACTCTAGGGTACCCTACTCTAGGGTACCCTATGCAAGTGCCTAAAATCCTAGGGTACTCTATGAAAGTGCCTAAAATCCTAGGTTACTCTATGAAAGTGTCTAAACCACTAAAATCCTATAATAGGAAAGTGCACTCTAAACCTAAACTCTAGGGTATCCCTAAAAAGAAGGTACCCTATTCCTAAAAATCTTTCATGAAAGTCGGATCCACTAAAACCCTATAATAGGAAAGTGCCTAAACTCCAAAAAGAGTGACTTACCTTACAGGCCTAACCAATCGCTATTCAATCCGGATTTCGATCCGACAACCCGATAATCCGGAACCAAAAATTCCAATAAATTCCGGATAGGATCCGGATCTAATCCTATTAAGATCCGAATCCGGATCATCAAAACAAAAAGCCCTTAAACAAAAACCCTTTCACTGTGAAAGTTTCACAGCCGCCTCAAAACAAAACCAACGCTATTCATAGACGATTCCGGTCGACGATTCCGGTCGGCTTCAACTCCATAGACGATTCCGGTCGACGGAGGCCATTTACAGGTGAGAGGTTCTCTCTCTCTCTCTCTCTCTCTCTCTCTCTCTCTCTCTCTCTCTCTCTCTCTCGTTTCGCCGTGTTCAGTACTCTTCTCTCGGTTTCGCCGTGTTCAGCCCCGATTTTTAATTGGTTTGGATGATTCAGGAAACCCAGTTGTCCGCAATCAATCAAGTCAGAATTTTGAATTGTCTGATACCTTCTTGTAGCAATGAAATCATTCCTAACTAGTTTTCTGTTTGTTAAGAATGAAATCAATCATTCCAAGTTGGGAATGAAATCAATCAACCCAGTTGTCGCTGTTTGTTGTATTTAATCGCAATGAAATCATTCCTAACTAGTTTTCTGTTGGTGGCATAATGCTTTTGGTTGCATTTGAGCACTTCGTATTGTATAGTACTATGGTGTCCTGGGCATATAGATGGTTAAACTCTACTCGGGTGTCGATTCTGCTGAAAAAAAAAATTTACATGTGTTTTTTCATGTGTTTTCTTTTTCTTTTTCTCTCTCTCTCTCTCTCTCTCTCTCTGTAATCAATGAGTGTTGACATGCAAACTGCCATGTTCCTGATCTCTGCACTACAAGCTGTGGTGGTGTTTATATGTAAAAATTTTCCTTTACTGAACTTTTCTGAATTGGGTTGTCAATTGTAGGATGTCTGAATATCCCAGCGAAACAACTGGTGGAGATGAGGGTGAAGATGATGCTTTTGATTTGGAAGGAGGATGCATAACTCAACCCGAAAGAAAAAAGAGAAAACTTAGATCGAAGGTATGGAATGATTTTACTAGAATTGAAGGGAGAGTTCCATCTGAAGATACAGCGGTTTGTAAACATTGCAAGAAATCGTTTGTTGCTGATAGTGCTAAGGGTATTAGTCACTTGAAAAAACATGCCTAAAGGTAATAATCCCTTTTAGTGGTAAAAAACATGCCTAAACATTGCAAGAAACATGCCTAAGTTAGTGGTAATTAAAAAAAATGACTTACCTTAGTGGTAATTAGACATCTCTTTTCTAGACCTAAAGGTAATAATCCTTATATTAATCAACTGCGATTACTGGAACTTGAACAAAGATATAGGCACAGCAGGAGATGCTCTCATAAACTAGCATCCATCAACAAACTGGTACCCAAGTTAGTGAAAATACCAATAAAAATGCTCAACCATTGACCTCTCAGCAAATTCTACTATGAGATCCAGCAAAGTTTTTCTTTTTTTGATCGGCAATATATATCCCAATGAAGTTCAAGAACACATACCCTTTATGCGATCCCTGGGCTTTTATGACGTAATAGCAATTTGAAGAAAGTGGTTGATTGAGAACTGGAATAAAGGTTGTGAAGAAACATTTGCGGCCCCGGGCCTACTCCCCAAATTCGTGTACATAACAGTTAAATTCTTGTGTCACTCATTTTCAAACTTGCATCTAAAGTTGTTTTTGAGCCATTACTTTGAGTGAAAAAGATCAGAACAAGATATATATTACTTCAAAATAACTAGATACACAAGGACATTAACGATTAAACAACCTGATTTGAAACACGAATACAAACCAAACAAAGGTACACATGAAAACCAAATCAAGACAAACCAATTTACATTTTACAACAGTATGTATCCTTCCTTTTATTGCCCAAATACCACAAGATCACACTACACACCCCCAAGGGGTAGAATACAATGGAACTTTTTGATAATAGTTATCATTCCCATTTGTTCCTAATCTCATCAGTGTGCTTGAAGTCATAGGTTAATACCAAACTCCCATCCATTCTTTTCAACACAAATCTCTCAACCAACACATAGCAACCAAACTTACTCCACCCGGCACCCGTCCCTTCAAACTCCTCTGTTCTATTCACCCTCACTCTCCTCTTTTCCTCCCTCACCCACCCTCCTTTCTCCTCCTCCCACTTCATTCTATTGACAATCAATGAACTCAACCCAATATTTACTTCTTGCACACCACTGCTAAACCAAACCACCCCATCACCCACCCTATTCTCATCCCACACTGCTTCCCTCCCACCCACAACCACCGCTTCCCTCTGGACTTCAGTATCCACAGAAACAGAATTCCCTTGACTACTAAGACTGTTTTCACATGAGAAAATCTTCTCCCACCTTCGCTCAAGAACCATCTCGTAAAACATTGAACGTTTCATTTGATCCCCCAAATTTCCATCCCTTACAAACATGAAAGGACAGTACCACTTCCCCACAACAAGGGGGTAATCGAAATCTGGGCGGCTGGCACGAAGGGAGGGGTTGAGGCCTCGGGCTTCACCCAGTTCATAGGTTTTGGGGGTTTTGGTGTAGATTTCCCACCCTCTTCTTTTGAGGAAGTGGGGAGGGAACCCATCTGGTGAAATTGATTTTGCAGAAAACCTTTTACCACTTGTTGCATAAGGCACTATCTCAAATTGCTGGTAGATGTCATTGGGGTCTAGGGCTCTTGGGTACACATCATTAATGCAATTGCTGAAACAACAGGGGGTCATGTCTTCCTCCCTTGAACATGCATATGCTTCCCTATGACAGAAAATACAAATCCTTCAGTTAAAATATTTCACCAATGTAGAGATTCAAACAAATTACTTTAGATTTTGATAATTGATTTTTACACTCCCAAATTGATATCCACACTCATTTTTTTGTCTTTTAGTGAAACTCTTACACGTAATTTTTTTATTAAAAGACAAAAAAGGGGTGTGGATATCAACATTGAAAAGATCTGTATTTAATTTAATTTTTTCTGGAAATTAATTTGCATTTGATTTTTCTGGCAACTTGCCTTGTTTTGAGTTCTAGTCAATTCAGCTCAAACTCGTTTCAGTGTGCTCGAGCCAATGGTATTGCAACTAATTTTCGGGCTACGATGATCCGTTGGGCTCGAGCTCAATTGTAGCTTGACTCGAGCAATCCAGCTTGACCCGAGCCCAACTTGACGCAAACAATTATATGGATTATGCATTTTTGGCCGACTTAGTCTTGAGTTTGGACTTCCTAAAACTTTTTATAACCTAACTAAAAAGTGACATGCCCAATAACGAACCATTTAAATCAAACCCTCCATTTGATCCTAAGATTTTGATTTGGTTTCAATATGATTGTAGACGTCAAAATGAGGCCCTAGAACAAATTTCTTGAAGTCCTTCTAAGAACAAAAATTGTAACATCCATCAAACAACTGATATGCAAGAAAACGAAAACGCTAAAAATGAAGTCCAAGAACAAATTGTATACATACCCTTTATGCGATCCATGGGGCTTAATCACGTAGTACCGATTCGAAGATAGCGGCTGGTTGATAACTGGAATGAAGTTTGCATCATCAAAAGAAACATGGCTGTTCTCGCCAACGCCAGACGAGTACCTTACGGTTAAGTTCTTGTTTTGAGGGAAAGGGAGGCCTCTCAAATACCGGTTTTTGCGCAATCCAAAGAAAGTAGTAGTCTCTGATTCCTCATCTTGTATCACTAAATAACCAGAGTTTGGACCCTCTGGTGGTATTGAAAGCGATTCAGGGGACCTCAGGTACTGGGATAGAGGCTTTGTCACATACATCTCTCTCTCTCTCTCGAACTCCCCAAACAATCCCCTGCAGATACCGATTTATTCTGCTTTCTGATTTGATTTGATGTCTGTATAGTCGTTTGACATTTCCATATCTATCCGCATGTGATATATACAAACAAATGTCTGGTTTACAAGACGTGGAAGAAACCTCATGGCGGTAATTGTAAAGGTTGACCCGTTTTCTATCATTCAAATTTACTTTGAACCGGCCGCAGCATTGTATGACTATGCTGATAATTTAGAATCCGGCGGAGGCGCTGTGCAGTAAGTGTTATGCGGCAAAATTACCTCGTTTTGCTCATTTTCTTAGTATATCCAAGGTCTCTGTTTGGAGTTAAGTGTGAGATTTAATTTTGGGGTTCAGACGGCCGTGATCGGCCCAGCGGTCACGTTGTCCCTTCGGGGACAGCACCAACCCCCATTCCTAGTTTACTTCGGCTGCTCGAACCAAAGGAAAACCTAATAATGCCATATTCTAGTGGCTCGTTTGTGTGGCGGATAAGGGTTTCGGTGGATAAGGAAAAAGCATTAATTAATTATCTTGCCATGAAAAAAAGCTTGACATTCAATTGTAAAATCTCAGGAAAATTCAAAGACTCGTGTGTACGAAAATAAAGCAGCACTAAGAACCAAAAAATAAGAAAATAAAGCAGCACTAAGAACCAAAAAAAAAGAAAATAAAGCAGCACTAATTTTACTGTTTTTCAAAGAATAATCGTCCACGAAAAAAATGGTTTACAAGACGTGAAAGAAGCCTACCTCATGGTGGTACTGGTAAATGGTAATAGTCAAGGTTAAGCCGGGCACAACATTATTCTTTGTACTTGGGTCAACAATAATAAGGTTTTAATATAGTACTTGCCAATTTTTTAGAATATTTACTTCTTTCGAATAAGTGTAGATTCATACTTGCATTAATTTTCAAGGTCAATTTCAGACAAAAAGAATACTTAGAATGGATATCTTCTTCATTCTTACGTGACGGCCGTTAGAACGCGGGGATAGATCATGCGTCCGCTTGTCAATGTTACACAGTTCCTTTCCATGTTTGAATTTTTTCCCCTCCTTTTTGCCGCGTAGGCGTGAGCGAGTAAACAAAGATGTCAGTGGTTACACGGTGTGCAAAGACTTGCATGTTGTCGTCCAACGTGGATATAGGCGTGAGCGCCTTGATCTGACTTCTAATGAAACGACTGTGTGTGACCCAAAGGGTGAGGCGACAATGAATTTTTTTTTTTCCTCAACGAAAAAGACTTAGAATTTGCCAACCGTGTGAGAACAAAACTAGAAACTTAATCATTACATTAAACCATCTTAACGAAGTTGAATGATTACAAGGAAATAAAACTGGAATATAAAGGTATTGTAAAGTTTGATAAGAATAAGTGCTGGACTTTTGACCGAGTCATATGGCCATTTGCATGTTCCTAGATCATTGGCCATTTGACTGAGTCCTATGGCCAATTGAGAACCTTCACGTGGAGCCAAAAACCAGTCAACTAAATCTCCCGCTCCTGGCCTTATGCCAAAGTAGAAATGTGTGCAAAAATATTTTAAAAATTGACTAAAAGTGAAAAAATATGCAACCTTATAAAAACATTTAATCTCAATACTCGCAAACCAAATTTTTTAAATTTTAGCTTCGCTACCGTTCTCGCCCTGTCCAGCGAGGTGAATGTCTACTCTCTTGGAATAGGTCTCTAATTTAGCTAAAATGTGCACAATTGAGAGTCTGCTGCTCATTCCCTCTAGGATCCGGGGGTGGTGCTGCCCCTAAAGGGGCAGCATCCATGTTGCCCTCCCAAAACTACGTAGTTTTGGTCCATTTTGCTAGAGGGACAAGGGAGTTGTTTGGCCCTCTATTTTTCCTTGTTTCTCCTTAATTCAACCCACCGAAACGACGTCGTTTTGGTGTTCCAAACAAAACTCCAGCCATGATCCGAATGTAAAGTTGCCACTTCATTACATTCCAAAATTGTCTTCATAAATGCTTTGCAACCAGTTCTTGTCTCCCTTCTAGGTAATACTATCGTGTTATCCTGCTCTTTTTTTCCCTCTTTACTACAAACAAACTTCGTATGGATCGTTACACCATCCTTCTTGCTTTTTTTAGAGTAATCTTTTCGAACACAAAATCCTACAATCCTTCCATATTCACTATAGAACTGATACGCGGCATCTTCAGAATCAAACTCCATGTCAATACATGGCGTACAATCCTTCAACAATTCTTCTAGTGACGCCTCAATTCCACCATTCTCCATTCCGACAATAAATAAGTACCAAAATCTGAAATTAATTAACTAGTCATGTGTGGGTCGAAATTAATTAAATAAGTACCAAAAGAATACTCGACTTCTCAACAAAAACCAAACTATTTGTCTCCCTTAAGTAATTAGAAACAAGAAAAAATATAGGTCAAACAACTCCCTTATGTCTCTAGCAAAATGGACCAAAACTACGTAATTTTGAGAGGGCAACATAGATGTTGCCCCTAAGGGGCAGCACCACCCCCGAATCCCATTCTCTAACATCTTCCATATCCATCTTTTCAGTTGAAAGGATAACTGTGTTCACTTTACATTTTCAAAAAAAAAATTAAAAAGATTCTTTCCACATCTCTCATCTCTCTAATCACTAATCACATTTCTCTCTCCACTCATTATTCTTATTTCTCTCTCTCTCTCTCTCTCTCTCTCTCTCTCTCTCTCTCTCTCTCTCTCTCTTCTTCAATTATTACACCTCTCTAATTATTACTTTTTCCAAAAACTCATCCAAACACTATCTCAAAAATATTTCTCAAAATATTCTTCTCAAACCTCTCAACCAAACAAAGCGTTTCGACAAATACTTTCGACGAGTATGGATTCCCTTGGCTAGATGGATCACCGAGTAAAGTAACAGCGTAAGGTAGGTATGACTAGATGGAGTTTTTCATCTTTCAAGTTTAAAACAAGAAGCTAGACTGTATCTTATCAGACAATTAAAATTCCATCAAACAAAAGCCTTCGAACCACAGCGTACCACATGAAAGTGCCTAAAATCGTAGGGTACTCTATGAAAGTGCCTAAACCACTAAAACCCTATAATAAAAAAATGCACCCTAAACCTAAACTCCAAAAAAGAGTGACTTACCTTAGTGGTAATTTAAAAAAATGACTTACCTTATTGGTAATTAGACATCTCTTTTCTAGACCTAGAGGTAATAATCCAAAAAAAAAAGAACTCTTAGCATGATGGAGTATAACTTCAAAATTGTTGCTGTAATGTAATGACCACAAGATAAACAAGTAATATTGAACAAGCTGATCAACACACGAATACAAACCCAAAATAGGTCAAAATACATACAAAATCAAAACAAGCTAGCTTAAATTTTGGTCTAGTATGTATCCTTTCTTTCATTGCCCAAACTGTAAAAAATCACACCAAATACGCATAAGAGGCAGAATAAATGGATATGTTTCATAGTTTCAGACGATTTTTCATTCCCATTTGGACGTAATCACATGAGTGTGCTTGAAGTCATATGTTAACGCAATGGTCCCATCCATTCTTTTCAACACAAATCTCTCAACCAGCACATAGCAACCAAACTTACTCCACCCGCCACCGATCCCCCCAAAATCCTCTGTTCTTTCCACCCTCACTTTCCTCTTTTCCTCCCTCACCCAGCCTCCTCTCTCCTCCTCCCACTTCATTCTATCAACAATCAACGAGCTCAACCCAATAGGTACTTCCTCGCCAACGAAACGCTTAAACCAAACCACCTCATCACCAACCTTATTCTCATCCCACACTGTTTCCATCCCGTGCACAACAACCACTTCCCTCTGGACCTCAGCTTCCACTAAAACAGCATTCCCTTGAGTACTTGAACTATTTTCACATGAGAAAATCTTCTCCCACCTTCGCTCGAGAGACATCTCGTAAAACAACGATTGCTTCATCTGATCCTTCAAATTTCCTTCTTTAACAAACATGAAAGGACAATACCATTTCCCAACAATAAGGGGAGAATTGAAATCTGGGAGGCGGCCACGAAGAGCAGTGTTTATGCCCAAGGCTTCACCAAGTTCATAGGTTTTGGGGATCTTGGTGAAAATTGTCCAGCCCTTTGATATTCTGAGGAAGTGAGGAGGAAACCCATCTGGTTCAACTGATTTTGCAGAATATCTTACGAAGCATTTTGTTTTATAGGGGACAATCTCAAATTGCTGGTATATGTCATTGGGGACTAGGGGTCTTGGGTGAACATCTCGAACGACCTTGGAGAAACAATTTTCGGCCATGTCTTTCTCCCTTGAACATGCATATGCTTCCCTACAAACGAAAATACAATTAGTCAGCAAATTTAGTGATGCATTCAATCCATGCAATTAAAGATTCAAACACATCAGTATGAGATCATGGGAGGTTAATTAGCTAATTATTCAACTTATTGTTTTTCATGTATAGGTACAGCAGCCAACAATGGAATGTTGGAAAACTATGCGAAAAACAGTTTTAAATTTGATAAATTCTAGAAATTAAGAACTAGAAAAATAGAAACAATAAACCAAGCAAGGACCTGTGTTTCACACGGTTTCCTTAAAGCAAATTCTAGCACTGCCTCACCACGGGTGTTTGAGGGGTGGCTCGATGTTTGTCTCCCAGGATACAATGGCTATAACCGATCAATCGGTAACACCTACCGGATTACCCTGTCAAATGAACCGGTGTCTGTACTTTCTCTCGAAAACAAGAATGGAAGAACTTAGTATGAAAGGTTTTTTTGGTGTATTAAAACCTGAGGCAAGGCCCTCTTTTTATAGCTGTAAGTAGGGGTGCACAAGAAAACCGATAAAACCGCCAAACTGATCCGAACCGGACCGAACCGGTCTATTTGGTTAGGTTCTATGGTTCATTGGTCTGGTTATGGTTCTAAAAAACTAAGAACATGTAATTATGGTTCGGTTACTGGTTCTCAATATAAGAACCACGGTTAGAACCGGACCGTATAATATTAATTTTACATTTACAAATCATGTATCTTGATTTGGTAAGTAAATAATTTTTTTCTAGTAATGTAGTTTTCTTTATGTCTATTTAAAGTAAAAAACTATTTTTTAAGAAGTTTTCAATATATAATACTATAACTTACTCTTTTTTTTTATCGGCTACTACAATAACCTGCTAATACATTACTTAGTAGTAGGTATGATTTGCTAAAATTGATTATTGACCGTGTTTTTTTTTATTCCTTCCTATGCTGTATGCATCATGCTTTAATAGGAAAACAACCCTATAAAATGTTGCCGTAAAAATCTATTTTTTAAAGAAGTTTTTCAATATATATTACTATAACCTAATAATGCCAATTTCAATTCTTTATGTTCCACCCTAATTTCACAAGATTGCTACTGCCTACTCAAAGGAAAACTCAAATACCCAATTCTCTTATTCTCTAATCTTGATCTTCTTCCTATTTTTTTGAATTCATGTAGTGATAAAGTGTTTCTTAATCGGGTAGAACCGGAACCGAACCAAAACTCGTCCGATCTTGTGGTTTGGATCTGGACAGGTTCTACATGTGTATTGTTTAGGTTTTGGTTCTTGATTTTCTAGAACCGGTCGAAATGGTCCGGTTACTGGATTTCTAGAGAACCGGTCCAATCCGGACCGTGTGCACCCCTAGCTGTAAGAGGGGCCTTCTCAATGAATACCAGAAATAAATAGGGCCGATTAATAGAAGAATTCAATAGGGGAAATTGAATACTAGGAATTCAATTTCTCGAAAAAAAACTGATTCAGCTATTAATTCAGAATTAAACACATGGTATATATTAATGGGACATTTACCATCAGGTCACCATTGGATCCCATAATTACCATCAGGTCAAGCCCAACTCAAAAAAAATCCCATCAGGTCAAAGCGATACCATATGAAAGTGCATAAACCACTAAAACCCTATAATAGGAAAGTGTACCCTAAACCTAAACTCTAGGGTACCCTACGACTTGGGTACCCTAGGTACCCCTATGACTAGGGTACCCTACGACTAGGGTACTCTATGCAAGTGCCTAAAATCCTAGGGTACTCTATAAAAGTGCCTAAAATCCTAGGGTACTCTATGAAAGTGTCTAAACCACTAAAATCTTATAATAGGAAAGTGCACTCTAAACCTAAACTCTAGGGTATCCCTATGACTAGGGTACCCTATGAAAGTGCCTAAAATCCTAGGGTACTCTATGAAAGTGTCTAAACCACTAAAACCCTATAATAGGAAAGTGCACCATAAACCTAAACTCCAAAAAAGAGTGACTTACCTTAGTGGTAATTAAAAAAAATGATTTACCTTAATGGTAATTAGACATCTCTTTTCTAGACCTAGAGGTAATAATCCCTATATTAATCAACTGCGATTACTATGTATCTTACGTCCAGATTCGATGAACCTGAAAGTCATTTCGGTTATCTCGTGAGACCCTCCTACTACCCCGATTTTATTCACTCGAAATTCTGCAAAATTTCCAACATGGTAATGGATCCGCTCGTAATATTCAATCTGGAAAGAGAGGCATGAAAAGAAGTCCAAAACTATTGGAACACTAGACTTATGGGATTAATGGAGTATAGTTGACTACTTGACTTATTGCTATTCTACGATAGCTGATTAGAGATGAACATAGGCACAGAGGTATACATAAACACATGAAATATACCATGAAAGATGATCAAGCCGAGCACATTTTTCAGATATTGTTGCAGCATAAATCCATAACCACTTGCCTTATTTTATTTTCTTTATTTAATTTTTCCAGCATCTGTTAGTTTCGCGTTAATTTTTTTTGGATTATTGGTTCATATTGACGATAGGAAATAGAAATGGAAAAATTGTGATCTAAACTCAATTTTTTTTTTTTGAACGAAGACTAAAATAAGTTTTGAAAAAAAAAATCATAATTTGTGTTAAAATCCCTTCAAACCCAACTCGAATTCTCTATTCAAGTCCATGCGACTGCCCAATTTTTTACTCAAGGAAGACTAATCAATTTTTCCCTCAAATTGTAAAAGTGTATTTTTCCCCTTCTAAATTTACAATCATACCAGTTTATGAAGCTTTTACTCAAATTTTCGCTTTACATTTTTACTAGAACTTGAACAAAGATATAGGCACAGCTGGAGATGCTCTCATAAACTAGCATCCATCAACAAACGGGTACCCAAGTTAGTGAAAATACCAATAAAAATGCTCAACCATTGACGTCTCAGCAAATTTTACTATGAGATCCAACAAAGTTTTTCTTTTTTTGATCGGCAGTATATATCCCAGTGAAGTTCAAGAACACGTACCCTTTATGCGATCCCTGGGCTTTTATGACGTAATAGCGATTTGAAGAAAGTGGTTGATTGAGAACTGGATTGCTTCATAAGAAGAAACATTTGCGGCCCCACGCTTTCTCCCCCAATTCGTGTACATAACAGTTAAATTCTTGTTTTGAGGGAAAGGGAGGTCTGTCAAATACCCATTTTTGCACAATCCAAAGCAAATAGTAGTCTCTGATTCCTCATCTTGTATCACTAAATAACCAGAGTTTGGACCCTCTGGTGGTATTGAAAGCAATTCAGGGGACCTCAGGTACTGGGATAGAGGCCTTGTCACATACATTTTGTGGTTCTCTCAATCAGAAATTCCCTTTGTTTTGCTAGAGAGCTATTAAGTTCAGAGAGAGAGAGAGAGCCATCAATGTTCAATAAATTAGGAATTGTTTTAGGTTCCTCTGTACCACTAACCCCTCCCCCGCTAGATCGCTAGGAGTAAAATAAATGATTGACTTCTAAAATGGATAACATATTCTCTCTTCCGTATTGACCGGTAAAAACGCAGGTTATGATTCGTTAAAATGCAGGTCAATGGTATGCTATGTTTATTCATATTTGAATTGGAGATAACTCCCTGTTGGCATAGTGATAGTTACTTGCCAACGATTAATCTCGTAAAAGTTTTTCAATTTGGAGTTTTAACCCCAGTCAAGTTTGATCGACTTCCTGTACTGGGCTAGTCCATACGAGACTTGACTTTTGCACCGACTCTGATTTGGGTCGGGAATAAATTCTCTGTTTTATTGGGTTACTCACCTGCATTTTCTGCTCTTCATCTAGGATTAGGAGCACCAAGTGGGCTAGGAGGGAACTTCGTTATTTGGCAAATTGACCAAATTGAATAGTTCAATAACCCAGCGTGTCTTTGCCCATTCTCTAAGTCTAGCAAACAACACAATCAGGTAGTATCATTAAACAGAGTTTTTCATCTTCCAAGTCTAAGGCAAGAAGCCAGACGGTATATTATCCGGTAAACTTTCAAAGATATTGGTAGTATTTGGGGTGAATTTATTGAAGTGGATGAGAACACACTTAAAGGTGGTTCATACGAGAAGGGCAGAATCTTGATTGCAACTGACCATTCCAAAAGGATTGAAGGAAATATTGAACTAGTTGAAGATGGAAGGATATACATAGTAAGAATTGAGGAGGAGAGTTATTTCAGGAAGGTGGAGTAGAGTAATGTTCTTCCGGATTTCGATGCGTTGAGTGTTCATCATGACAAGCTCTCACAGGCTCCTAAGGAGGCCCTATCTTTAGATTTGAGATCTAAAGTGGATCCTATTGACAATGGCATTAGGTCTTCTCAAGGTTTGGAATCATTGGTAGAGGACTCTATGGGTCTTCAATCTCTTTTCCATGAGGCTTTTGTTGTTGAGCCTGTTGTGAAAACGAGAAGTCAAGGGAAGTTTTTAGATGTCAATTTGGGTGACTCGTTTTCGAATGCTAAGGTGGCTTCAGAGGGTTCTGATTATGATGATAGGGATCTCGTCTCAAACGAACCTCTTATTCAATATGTGGAACACAAGCGCCATAAAAAGTCTCACAAGGCCAAGAAAGCTAATCATGGGCAAACTGCATGGAGCAAAAATCCATTGAAAATAGCAATGTGTTCTAGGACGGGTAACCGGGACAATTTTATGATCAATTCAAGGATGGGTTCGAAGAAAGAAAGTGTTGATGGTAGTGTCGATGGGAGTATCGAGGGTCCCACTCATGTGTTTCAAGAGGACGCTAGTAGCGACATTCGTAAGAGGATTTCGATCATGGAAGCTCGGGAGAATATGAAGATGAGTGTTCGATTAGGTGTAAAATTTCATGGAAGGGAGAGCTTTAATATTAAGAAGCTTTTAGAATTGAAGGGAGTCGATATTTCAGAACAGGAAATTATTGCGGAAATTAAAGCTCTTTATAATTTGGAGGGAGATACTTCTATTTCTATGGAGTTCTGATCGGCCGCTTGCTTGTTGTGGGTGTTTTCTGGCGCTGTCTCCGTTTTTTGGGTGTGGAAGTTCTTATCATTTTGGGGGTTTTCGGCTTCTCTGGATGTTTCGGTGCTTCTGGATCTGCTTGTTTTTGGTTGGCTTAGGGTTAGGAGGTCTTTGGTTGTTTCTTTTTCTTGTTGTAGGTTTTTTGGGTGTCTCAGGTGTGGCTTTTTTCTAGTTTCTGGTTTAGGTTTTGGTTGGTATCTTACCACCCGTCTTGTTCTCCCCCTTTGGGCCCTTGACGATTTCAGTCTTGGGTCTCTTTAATCTTTGTAATTCGTTTTCAAGATTAATAAATTCTTTGCTTAGCAAAAAAAATAAAAAAACTCCATCAAACAAAAGCCTGTTTTTGAAACACAGGGTAGGGTGAGCTTAGTTCAGCCATCAAGGAGCAATCATCCGAGCTAGCACTATTTTTTTCAAAACCAAGATCGTAGGTATCATACCGAAAAAGAAGTCTCAGAAAATGTGTATGGAAGGTTCTATGTAAAATCACAGTGGCAACAACCCTGATGACTAAAAATCTAAAATAACATATAGCAACTTTGCAACTTGATGTGTCACTTCAGAGTAGGGATATTTGTACATAAAGCTTCATAGAGCTTCACAGTTTGATGTTACAATGTCACTACAGCTGGGATATTTGGCCAAACAATCTATGAAGGTGATATTCATTTCAATTCGCAGCAATATAATCACAAGCTTTTTTCACAAAATAACCACATCAAAGAAGATGAGAAGAACAGGAATCGTAATGATAATGTATCAGTCTGCAGAAGATGAGAAGAACAACATTTAATAGATCAGCGAGGAGATTTATCTTAATGTAACTCTCGACGTGCCAAATTAGTATTGCAGCTGACATTGACTTGTATTCTTGAGTGTGCAAAAGGATACAAAGAAGACGACCAAATTCTGAGATCTTAGTACTGTAAATAGAATCAACAAGGTCTTTTTCCATCTATGCGAGGAAAAGAAAACTAACCAACACAAAATAATCACAAGGCATAAAGCATGAAACAATTTAGCATAAAACAACCAATAAACAAATCAAATTGAAAACAAGAAGTCGCGCTAGATATGACCTACAAATGAAATTCTGGCCACCTTCTGAAACTTTATCCAAATTGCCGGTGGAAACAAAAGTTTCCTCCAAATCGATTGTACTGTGCCATATCTCCAAAGAGTGGTCACAAATAGTAGTAGAACATAGACATGTGGCGCAATGCAATCGAGTTGGAGAAAACATTTGTTTCCACCGGCGGTGAAAATTATTTAAACTCACATGTATAATTATCCTGATAATTTAAGTGCCACAGCGTACATCTTTGTACTTGGGTCAAGAATAATAAGGTTTTAGTATGTACTTGCCAATTTTTTAAGATACTTGACTTCTTGTGCGATAAAGTGCTGGATTAATACTTGCAATAGTTTACTAGGCTGCCTACTTTGAGTAGTTTGCAGGAAAATCAAGGTCAATGTAGGGGAAAAAATACTTGTAGAATGGCTATCATCTTCTCTAATACGTGTTGACCGTTGGAACGCGGATCATGATTCGTTCAAAACCATGTTTTTAGATCATCTCCAATGGCATGTCATACCTTTGGCCAGAGGGAAAATATGGCCCCAAGCAACTTTCCAATGGCAGGCCAAACAAGAGCCTAAAAATGTCTCCATCGGCTGGCATAATTTGGCTTTGATGTGGGACTGATATTCCATAGCTACTAATTAAGTGGCGAATCTAAACAAGCAAAAATCAAACTGTTGTGACACAGATCAGCACACAGGGTAGCCAATTAGTGAAATTAGACACCCATTACAGTGTACTTTGCTTGTTTAGATTTGTCACTTGGTTTTTGCCTCAACGAAGAACACTTAGAATTTTCCAACCATGGAAAAGAAAACAAAACTAGAAACTAAATCACTCCATTAAAACATCTTATCAAAGTTGAATGATTACAAGGAAATAAAACTGAAAATAAGAAGGTACTGGAAATGAAAAGGTATTGGAAAGTATATAGTAGATGATTATTTGAACATAATTTGGACAGGGTTTATTGAGGTAAACATATGACCAGGGTGCAAACAACCTTCAGCAGTGATTTAGCCGGGATTGTGGGGGCGAGCCCCCACAGGGACAACGTCCCGCAGTCCGGTGTGCTCTTAAGGTCGCACTCCAGACGCAACGAAAATAATATTTTTGGACCAGGGTGTTTAATTTCAGCCATAGAACTCGACCTATTTATATTGCAGTTTGCTAATAATTAGGGTTATCAGTTTTCAGAGAAAAACAAAGAGAGGCGATAGAAAACGCACATCTCAGAGAGATTGCGAGAAGACTTGTACTATTGATTTTGATTTCATAATGAACTGGTGTGGCTCATGTGGTTTTTCCTCTCGTTGAGGTTTTCCACGTATATCTTGTGTCTCGTTTGTCTCTTTCCGTTTTTCTATTACGCAGTCTGTTTGTGGTTTCGTTTGGTAATTCATTGTTCCCAAGATCCATAGGGGTGTTGTGGAATTGAATAGGTGTTCCGAAAATCCCAACACAACCATAACCCTAAGAATTCATGATAAACGAATAGAGACATAACAGACAGCAGTACATACATTACTTGAAAATTCCACCTATAAAAGATAATTAGGTACACAACAACAGCGAACAACCTGATCAAACAAATGAATACAAACCCAAAAAAGGTCAACATAGAAACCGAATCAAAACAAACTCTGGTATGCTATGTGTCCTTTCTTTTATTTCCTGAAGACAACAAAACAAGCACCATACACACCTAAGGGCCGGGAGGATGAAATGAAACTTTCTGAGAGCTTCAAATCCATTTATTCATTCCCATTTGCTCTTAATCACATGAGTGTGCTTGAAGTCGTAGGTTAACACCAAACTCCCATCCATTCTTTTCAGCACAAATCTCTCGACCAACACATAGCAACCGAACTTACTCCACCGTCCCCCCATCCCCACAAACTCCTCTGTTCTATTCACCTTCACTTTCCTCTTCTCGCCGCTCACCCACCCTCCTCTCTCCTCCTCCCATTTCATTCTATCAACAATCAACGAACTCAACCCAATTCTTCCTTCTTCCACGTCACCGGAAAACCAAACTACCCCATCACTCATCTTATTTGCATCCCACACTTCTTCCCTCTCACCCACGACCACCACTTCCCTCTGGACTTCAGTATCCACTGAAACAGAATTCGTTTGAGAACTAAAACTGTTTTCACATGAGAAAACCATCTCCCACCTTCGCTCGAGGGTCATTTCGTAATACATCGATCGCTTCATTTGATCCCTCAAATTTCCGTCTTTAACAAACATGAAAGGACAATACCATTTCCCCACAACAAGGGGGGAATCAAAATCCGGGAGCTGGGCACGGAGGGCGGTGTTGACACCTAGGGCTTCACCCAGTTCATAGGTTTTGGGTGATTTTGTGTAAATTTCCCACCCTCTTCTTCTAAGATAGTGTAGAGGGAACCCATCTGGTGCAACTGATTTTGCAAAAAACATACCCCCACAACTGCAGGGTGTTTCACAAGCAGGGACAATCTCAAATTGCTGGTATATATCATTGGGGTCTAGGGGTCTTGGGTTAACATTCTTAATGCAATTGAAGAAACAAAAGTTGGTCATGTCTTCCTCCTTTGCACATGCACATGCTTCCCTATTGAAAGAAAAAACAAGTGGTGAGCAAACTTAGAAGCAAAACTTTCCATCAATATTGCACAAGATCCGAACAAATCACTTGTGTAACGCCCTACGTAGACCACCGGCCAAATAACTTATTGCATTCTAACCACGTGACCCCATGTGCTTAAGTTCAAGAAACTAGTAGTAACTTATACTGATTTACAACATGCATGCAGACATGGACCATGGTTGCAGCCTTTTAGAAAAGAAAAATGAAAGCAGTGACGGAACGTCCCAACACTGGTTTTTGGAATTTTGAACGTCAAAAAGTCAAAAATTGACAAACAAAAATGGAACAGAAGGAGTAATAATCTAAAAATATACAACCTAATTACTAAAAAGTGACAAGCCCAATAAACATTTAGATCGAACACTAAATTTCTGCAAAGAACTTGGTCTTGAAATAGACTATAGAGCATTGAATAAATCAGCACTTTCAATATACTAGCCTTCGTCAAACAACTGGTATATATGCAAGGAAATGAAAAGAACCAAAAAGGTCATACAAACATCACAATTACTCATATCAAAATAAAGTTCAAGAACAAATTGTACAAATACCCTTTATGCGCTCCGTGAGGCTTAATTGCATAATACCGATACGACGAAAGCGGCTGATTGAGAACTGGGATGAAGTTTACATCATAACAAGAAACATACTGGCCCGCGCAGGATGTGTACTTAACGGTTAAGTTCTTGTTCTGTGGGAAAGGGAGGTCCATCAGATACCGGTTTTTGCACGATCCGAAACAACAAGTAGTCTCTGATTCCTCATCTTGTATCACTAAATAACCAGAGTTTGGACCCTCTGGTGGTATTGAAAGCAATTCAGGGGACCTCAGGTACTGGGATAGAGGCCTTGTCACATACATTTTGTTTCTCTCTCTTTTTCACCTCAGTTTAGTGTGATTTGTTATTGTTGGCATGTCCGTATCTATGTGTATGTGTATTTATGCAAAAGAAATGCCAGCCCGACTATGTGTACGTATACACATATACGTACGCGCACGAACACATCTGGACCGTCCATTCCAGAGTAAAATACTCTTTATGTTCGTACGCGGGGTGTGCGTACAAATAGTTTTTTTTTAAGAAATGCCGTGTTGAATTCAAAGAGTTTACTAAAAACAATCAATCTGCTTCCTTAATTACAACTAGTTAAGGCCGGACCAGATGCAGCTGCGCAGCCAAGGATCTGAACACCCTAAACATATTTTTTAATTTACAAATATTAACAGTAGTAATTTTGGTTCAGGTTCAATTAGAACATTTCGGGAACACATTATGAACACCCATCAATCTAGGTAACTCATAGCGGAACACCTCATGTATTAACTCAAACAAAGCTCACACTCATAAAAAAAATTGAAAAAAAAAATGAAATATAACAAAGAATCTACTCAAGAAGATATCTTGCTCTGCGGTTTTTCCTTCAGGGAGAGTGATAGGATTTGTATAGTGGCTGCGAAACTCAGAACCTAGTGTTGGGCCCAGAGTGCCTCCATGGATTTAGTTACACAATCTCACTCCCTGCGACCGCTCTAAAAATAGATTTGCGGGTGCGATGTCGAATGTCATAAAAGACTTGATCGAAGCCCTTCCTAACACCAATTGGTTTTAGGAGAGATGGTGGAAAAGTGGTCCGACAAGTGGTATCAGAGCCAGGAGGTCATGGGTTCGAGTTGCGAGAGCGTCATCGTGAGGTTGGGATTAAGTTGGGGCCCCATGGATTTGGTTACACAAAGCCACTTCTTGCGACCACTCTAAAAAAAGACTTACGGGTGCGATGTCGAATGCCATAAAAGACTTGATCGAAGCCCTTCCTAACACCAATTGGTTTTAAAAGAGATGGTGGAAACGCGGTCAGACACTTAAAATTTCATATATTTACTTGCTTAGAACATGGAATTTCACATATTTACAAGGTTGTTTGAATTTCGAAGTTTTCCTTGTATAGACTATAGAGTGTGTTTTTTAATAGAGTGTGTGTTTTTTAATTGCACTACGAGGGTGTTTGGGAGCCTACTTTTCAGCTTTTCATTTTTAACTTTTTGGCTTTTTAGCTTTTTGGATTATGGTCAGAATGAGTTTTGAATATGAGATAAGTGTTTGGGAGAAATATGCAGAATGCATTTTACAAAAGTAATAGTGTTTGGAAGAAGAATGGTGAAAATGAGTTATGTATTTATTTTTACCATTTTGTCCTTTTTTAAAAATAAACAGTGGTCTCATCCTTCTCACTCTCTCCCCCGATCTGATGCTCTCTCTCTCTCTCTCTCTCTCTCTCTCTCTCTCTCTCTCTCTCTCACACACACACACTTTTTCAATTTGCTACAGTGTCGTCATCTCCAAAGTCTCAAATTGGAAAACCCAAAACCTCATTCATTCAACAATCAAATTCAATTCAACAACAAAAATCAGGACCAAAAATCTGTGCAAGAAAGAAGAGACTTTCAGTTCCTCGTCTAGATCTGAAATTTTTTCCCAAGACAAACTGGGTTTGTCTTCCTCATCGTTTACAACTGGGTTTGTCTTCCTCATCGTCTCATCGTCTTCTCTCTCTCTAATTGCAGGACTCTCCTTCTCTTCTCTGTGGTTCTCGAGTGTGGAAGAGGATAAGGGGTAAAGGGGTACATATTCAGGGTCACGGGAAAACCAAAAACGAGAATGCAAAATGAGAATGGGAAAAGGAACCTCAGAGCTATTTCTGGGTTTTTGCTCCAAAAGTCGAAATTGATGAATGAGTTTTCCAGAACCTGTTCCCAGAAGCTGGCGCCCAAACAGGCAGAAGCTAAAAACGAAAATGGGAAAACTCGAAAACCTGGCGCCCAAACAGGCTCTACAACTCGTACTAATATATTGTTGGTAAATACAGCTAGTAGAAATATGATAATTTCTTTTTTTTTTGGTAAATTAATTAGTATTTTATTATTTATTTATAATGATAATTTCTGAACACCATGCTACAAATTCTTAGAGCTACCAGTTACTTGGACCTAATTTCAAGATATGCAAGACATTTTTTTTGAATATCTTCAAATTTAGACCAAATACACATTAGCTACCCAAGATAACGAGATTTTGGTTAAGGAAAAATTGGTGGCTTTCTGGAGCACCCAACTGTCCTAACGGAAAAGCTAACGTTGAACTCAAAATTTTAGTTACTTCCAACCGCAACTAACTTTATCACTCTTTCTGTTAACTACCAAATTTGTCGATGAACGATAAACGATAAACATGGCCAAATATCAAAAATACTACGTGTACGCAGCCATGCATACGTAAAATGCACGGAGGGTGCATCTCATCGTCCAAAAGCATTTTCGACAGCTAGATTTTATTTACTCTTTGACCGGTAAGAAAGCCTTTTGATTGGTCAAGGAGTAATTGAGATCCGAACCATCGATTGACTGAAATGGACGGTTAAAATGCATGCGTACATGTTGCGTACGCGTGATAGACAGGTCCGTTCGCCAAATATTTCATTGAATATCTCAGAAAATTCTCAGACTCCCCCAGCCTAGCTTGTGTGCAAGATAAAGAGAGATTATCTGCTTCCAATAATGATCTTCCACGAAAAAATGGTTTACCAAACGTGGAAGAAGCTTCATGGTGGTAAAGTCAAGGTTCAACTTATGTTGTTAAAATTAATGGATCGGCCAATCAATTGGGGTAGCTCAATTGGCCACTCTTGTACACTTTCATAGAAAATGTCGGTGGTCAATCCCTGCCAATAACACAGATTCAACAGAGTAATTTTGTTCACCCTCGCCGATGATATACTCATTTTGATAATCGAAAGAGTTCATTTTGTCGTAATTAGTCTAGCTCAATTAGATATAGATAACTGCTTCATCTAAAAAAATTGAACTTTTAGATCAAGAGCTTACTTATACTGGATTGAACTCAAATTTTGCAAAGGCTCCTAACATATGGATTTCGACAAAATGAATGGTTTCGATTATCGAAATAAGCCACGAAATGAGTATACCCTCGCGAGGATGAATAGTGAGAGTGAACAAAATTGCTCTCTAGAATCTAGATACATTATTACTTCCTCGGAATGGGATTATTTGTTTAGTCATTTGTTCAATTAATGGCCTTTCATTTGAGTTTTTTTATGATTGTGAGCTTATATATATCACGTTTGTGTTCAGTTCAGTTTAATTTAATTCATATACTTGTATTATTTGTACTTGGGTCAATGATGAAGAATCTTTACGTAAGCGTGTTGACCATTATAACAACGCGGGTTATGATTCGTTTAATTGAATGTCAATATACGGCACATTTTTTCTTTCGTATTTGAATCAAATATAACTCATTGTTGATATAGTTGTAGTTATTTGAGAATGATTAATCTAGAAAAAGCCTAGCTTTTGATTTGGAGTTTGACTCTAGCCAAGTTTGATCGAATTCCTGTATTGAGCTAGTCCATACAAGACTTGACTCGGATCGGGAATAAGTTTACGGTTTTATTGGGACCTCCTTGCTCATTTGCATTCTCTCTTTTCTTCATCTTGCTAGGAATAGGACCAAGGTGGCGTTTTATAAAGTCTTAATTGTTTAACTTCTCCGCTGATATTCCATGTTTTGACCTATCCCATGTTTGGTTCCCTAAAACTAATTTCAGGATTAATATTAAGATTATCTCTTTCTCTCTCTCCATCTCTCAAAACAATTCCAACCAGCTAAAATTTTTAAAATTAAATTCAAATATGCATGATTCTTAAAAAAAGTTCTAACGTGAATTTTTTGAAAAAAAAATTCAGAATTAAAGTAACCATTCATGACCATAAACTTAACAAGGTACTGTGGTTGACTTTGAGCAAGTATGTCCAGATTCTCCGTCTCCTTCCCCCTTAATCCAGTGCTAAATGAAAACAGAGAGAAATTGGGATTAATTTCAGTTTCTAATAAAATTTATGAAAAATCAAAACCCAATGATTCTCCATCGTCTCCATCAAAACCCAGTTTCTAATATGAAGAATCAGAGAGGAATCACAGAGATCAGAAAAAAGGCGAGATCGAAATCACCTTCGAGAGAATCGAAAATCGCCTTCGAGTCTTCTGTGTAACAACTAAGTAACTGGTCGATCTCAGAGGAAATCGATCTCAGAGGAGCTCTTGTGGAAACTGGAGATAAAGAGAGAGGAGAGAGTCAAAATTATCCATTTTGCTTCTTCGTTTTTATGGATTTCTGCTTTTGTATGGGCTAATTGATTGGTTTGGTGGGAGGGGTTTTTGGTGGAATTTGCTTGTGCAAGAACGTGAGATAGAAAGAGGATTAGAGCTTTGACAGAGAGACTTGTGTGAGATTCAGGACGAAGAGAGAGAGAGAGTGGCGTGACAGAGAGAAGAAGAAGACGAGGGCTGATGAGTGGCATTTTTGCAATTCGGTGGATCTCCTTCCGCGTTGTTTTTATCCGAAACTAACAATCCCCTCCCCTCCCCGGGATAAATTAATACCCCCCATATAGGGACTAAATTAGTGCCGGTATTAGTAATCCCAACACCTTTTTGGGAATCAAACGCGGGATTGTGCGAGATTAGACGCATTCTATCCTATCCCAGCCTTTTAATCCCCGAAACAAACGAGGCCTAATTGTTTAACTTCTCCGCTGATACCCAAATATTTTTCAGTATTTTTTTATTCAATTTGTAAATAAAATCAACACGCCAATCGTCAAGTCTAAAGGCAATTTTTCAGTGTTTTTTTTTATTTTTTTTAACATGCAAGAATTAGTTGTTCCTTGTTAGTTACTCCGTATTAGTGAGATTTGACCATTCGCCTTGTCCATAGGAGTATATGGTGCCTCAACTTGGCTACCACCCCACTCGCATGAGAGCTATTTTGTTCAAGTGACACCCTCACTCTCCCGGCTTCCACTTCGATTATCCAACCGTTCATTTTATTTAAAATGATTTTTTAAATGGCCAGTTCAATCTGATATAAGTCATTGATCTAAGGATCGAGTTTTTTAGTCCAAGATGTAAGCACTTAATTATATCCGATTGAACTGAATTCTTGTGTAGTCGTCCAAAAAACCATTTTGAATACAAATGAACGGTGGATAATCGAGGTAGAAGCTGGAAGTGACCCTCGCTTAAGTGAGATGAACAAAATAGCTCTCCACTTGCATAGACGTGGGCTTTGAACCCTCACCAAATGAGGTGCCCATTACTTGTCCGACAAAGTGGGCTTCGAGGCAACTCCATACTGGGCTAATAGTCAAGGTTTGAAGCTATTACATTTTTCAATTTAAGGAACCGCCCACAACATAGGATATATCCTAATAATTTAAGCAGAAAATTACCAGTAGGTCTAGAAAACCAATCCTTAATTCCCACTAAGGATACACTCAATTTTTAATTACCTCTAAGTACAATCACATTATTAAGATTACCGTTCTACCCTTGAAACACATATTTACACTTTACTCCACCTCCCACTCCCCAACTCCATCCACCATCCACTTCCGGCTGGCGAGCTTTTCCGGTCGACGAACTTTCCGGTTCTTTTTCCGGCAGACGAACTTTTCCGGCCGACGTACTTTTCCGGCGAATTTGTAAAAAAAAAAAAAAAACACTGTGAGTATTCAATAAGAGCTTCCAGTGGACTAAGATCTACGTTCATCTATGCATGAGTTCTAAAATATCCATTTCTCCAATGCTTTAGGCAAAACCACAAAACAGTATGATTTGTGTACGCCATTGTTTTGGCAAGCATACAACATGTGATGCATTTCTATCACCCCCTCTACACAGCAACTATCCATTTAAGCAATCATAACTAGCAGCAACTACAGCAAAAAAAAAAAAAAAAAAAAACGAATTTGTAAAAAACACTGCAAATTTGTATAAAATAGGATAAATCCCCATGGATCTGTATAATTTTTTTTGTGAATATGTAAAAAATTGTATTCTTGACGTCTAACACGGTCTAAACTTTGATTCCGGCCGACAAAAATTCACTGCGAATTTGTATAAAAAATAATGCGAATTTGTAAAACAAAATTCCAAAAATTCGCAATTCACAGTCTGCGAATTTGTGAACAACCACAGCCAAATTAAAGTTGAATTAAAGACTAATTGAGGATATGAATTTAAGAAAATTCCAAAAATTCGCAATTCACAGTCTGCGAATTTCTGAAACTACAGTTGCTAATTTCTGAAACTACAGTCTTGTGGACACACAACAATCCAACCCGTAGGATTTCTGTTTCCTCTTCTCATTCTGACTTCCGTAGGTTTTCCGGTTACTGCAAATTTTTTAAGATTGAAAATTTTCGCAATTCTCAAACTGCGAATTTTTTAATCTATAGATTGCGAATTTCTGAATCCTTCTCGTCTACTTTACAAAGGAGATCTTGCAAGCTCTCGTAAGGAACAAGGGAGCTCTGGTCCTCTTGCTAACAAAGAATTCTCAAATTCGCAATGGTTTCAGGCTTATACCGACAATTCACAGTGATATACATAGTATGGCCGTAGATCCGGCACTTACCACTGAAAATCGTTTTTGAATCTGGTCCCTGAGCGATTTTTCGGCGAAAGCTTGGAGTGCTTTACTCAATGAATCAACGAAAGGTGAAGATGTGTTGTTTTCCTATTTTTGATGGAGTGACCGAGTGAGTCTTGTCGTCCACTCGCTTGAATCTGTTTGACATGCAAACTAATTTGGAGAATCGCTAGCTCCATGGTTATGGAGATTTGAATCTGGTTGATGCTTTGGAAGGAAGACAACCTTTCCTTAATGGTGGTGCTACCAACCCCATTCTCGTAATAATTTGTTTGATGCTTTGGATGCTGGGTTTCCACTTCCAGAGAGAGGCTTTTGGACTTTGTAATGAATGCTTTTGCATTTCCAGAGAGAGAGACTTTTGGACTTTTGCTCTTTCTACACGCTTTGCAATGAATGCTTCTATTTTTTTCGGGAATACAACAGGAGTATGGGGAAACGCGCAAGATGGGGTATTTTCGGAATATGAAAACGTTTTTACCTTGCCAGTGCAAATCCGTTTTTTGCTGGACCTGGACGTAAATATGGGCCGCGTCTTTGACCGGCCCGTAAATCCCTCTAATTTAAGTGCTGCCAACATCTTTATACTTGATTGTTTTGTTTATGTTCAAGAATAATAAGGTTTAAATATACTAGCCAATTTTTTCACAATAATTGACTTCTTCTACAATAAGTTTTCATTCAGACATACTTCCAATAGTGTACCAAATCCGGCTGGATGCCTGGATATTAGACTTGTATCAAAAGCATGTTAATGGAACACGTGTTAACCTAAGAACGCGTGTTACGATTCCTTCAGAAGCATGTCAACGGTGCAACATGCTTTAAGATATTGGTAAAGCCTTTGGTTTAGGGTTCGACTTCTAGCCGCGTGCATTCTTGTGCTAGTGAACAGTGCAATTAGTTCTCCTTAGTAGTGCAATTAGTTCTCCTTAGTAGTTGGACCTCCTTAATCACCAACATTTTCTTTGTAAGCATTCAGTCCACACGACTCTTTTGGTAAATAACAGCATCATGTCATTCATGTATAAGTTCATGAGGTAATCCGTATGTAACAGATGGACAGTTCCTTAATTGGCCAGTGACCAAATTGAATAGATCAATAACCCCAGAACACAGTGAAAAAAATAATAAAACAAAAATAAAAATAACACAAAACAAAGTAATTATGTCTCATTCACTAACTCACATGAGAATCATAAACTTATAAAAATACTTGCATTGTACAAACACAAATATTCAGGAACAAGTACATAAGGAATACGAGAATGCTAGTAGCTAGATCTTACCAAGCACGCCTTGGCAATTCTCCTACGTTAATAGCCATCCTTTCAGTTGAAATATCAACTTTTCGATGAATTACTCCCAAAAATGCTCGTGAGCATGGTTCAATCCCTTCGCCAGATGCATCTTTAAGCAAAACAGCACCGTAAGGTAGTAACAGTAGACAGTTTTTCGTCTCCCAAGTCTAAGGCAAGAAGCCAGACAGTACATTATCAGATAAAAACTCCTTCAAACGAAAACCTATGTTCGAATCACACTGAAGAGTGAGCTTAGCTCATCTATCAAAGCAAGAAATAGTTTCCTTGAATTGACAATAACAAGCAATACTGCATGTGTTTTACTAGTTAAAACCATGCCTATCTTCTGAAACTTTGCTTCAGACACTTCCATCCCAAATCCCTACCTAGTTATGACAAAATGAGGAGAAATTGTACAAGTTACTACACCAGTGTTTAGCAAACCAAAGATTACAAAGCCAATACAAAAGAAAGATGTCTCACAGAATGTGTATGCAAGGTTGTTTGTATAGCAGATTAAAAAAAAAAAAAAAAAAAAGGTTTTACGTATGGTTTTGAAACTACAGCAGCAACTACCCTGAGGACTAACATAACTTAGCAGCTTTGCAATGTAATGTCTCTTAAATGTCACGAAACAAAGCACCATATGCAAGGTTCATAATTAGGAGCTATAAATATTTAATGTCGCGAAAGCAGGGGTATTTAGCTAAAGAACAGCATACAGGTGATATTCATTTCAATTGCAACACTTTATTCACATGTTTCTTTCGTACAAAATCCTCCACATAATAAACGATGATGAGAAGAGAGACGGTGACGATCATATAAGTTCAAATAAGATGAGAATTTGTAAGGATAGCATTTGAAAGATCACTGAACACAATCATCTGAATGTAATTCACGACAAGCTTGTGCAGTGTTGAAGTAGCGATTGACTGTAATCTGGAGTAAGCACAGGGATAGAATGGCAACGAACTTGGTCAGTAAAAGTGTCCACAAGGTTCTTTCACATCTATGTGAGGAAAAAGAAAAACTAAACAACATAAACAAAACAATCATAAGGCATCAAGCATGAAGGAACCAATAAACAAATGTCATTGGAAAAACAAGAAGCTCCGCTAGATATGTCCTATAGATGAAATCCAGTCCACCTTCTGAAACTTCTAATCTCAGTTCCTTCAGACACTGCCATCCCAATTCCCACCTCTCCCCCATTGCCAATTCCTCTGTAGTACAACCTCCATTCATCCTCATCGCCATCCATCTGAACAAGACACGGCGATCCCACTCCTTTATTATCCCACCCACCTTCTTCGCTTGGCTTTAAAACTGCCTCACCTTGAACTCTCTGCCAATTCTTCAACCCATCCATGGACGTTGCCAACCCAATACTCCTTCCCCCATCTGCATCAATACCTTCATAAGCCATCACATATTTCCCATCGTTCCTATATCTCACAACATGAGCGTTTACCACCCCAAGTTCATCAAAAGCACCATTCCCTCCTCCCCCAATAATTTTCCCCAACTTCACCCACTTGATTCCGTCCCTTGACCTCGCAATCCCAACAGCAAACACACCCTTTTCCACATCAAATGAATGGTAAAACATCCTAAGGTCACCACTACTATGAAAAACAACTTGTGGGGAGGCAATGAACATAGAATCCCACTCGCCTTTCGATCCCACGTCAAATAAAGCCCCGGAATGATGCTCCCCCTCAATTCTAGCCCAATGCCTCCCATCTTGACTCATAGCCAAACCCGGCAAAGACCTAAAAACCTTACTAGTCCTACCACTATCATCATCTCGGGTCCGAACCGTTTCTGGATTTTGTAAAGCGAATTGCACAGAATTATCCCAAACATCAACGATTTCAGAGCTAAACCCAGTGTAGTAAAGCCAATAGACAGCATTTGCTCTTACCTTTGAACTAGACATGATCACAACCTCACAAGGCCTGATGCTGTGAGTATCAAATGCCCACCAATCTTTACTGCAATCCATCACCAAACCCGTGTCATCACTCGATGTTACACGCCCACCGCTTCTCTCCCAGTGAATCCCATTGCTTGAAACAGCCAAACCGATAGAATCCGAACCCGGGTTTCCTTCGGACCTCCCATAGTACCACATGTACCACCTCTCCTTCTCATCACTGAGGTACCTTTTCACAACAGGAGACCCAATTTCGAAACTGTCCCATGAGCTTTTTAACCCCAAATCAAACACCAACCCTCTCGAAAACGATGAATTCGGAGAAGAAAGGGGTTGATTCGAGGTGGGTTTTCTCGGTTCTTGGAGATTTGAATTGGGATTTTCAAAAGGTGTATTTTTGTTGTCTGTTGCATTTTCTCTGTCGGTGTTTGGTTTTGTGGAGCAGTGAGTGAGAAACAGGGGATTTGCTCTGTTTCTAGGGTTAGGGTTTGAGGCTTTTTGGGGATAAAGATCGAGCATTTTTGGTATAGTTATTCTTTGGGCAGTGGAAGTTGTGAGGGCGTTAACAGTGGTGGTCATGCAGCTAATTGCTGCTGTCAAGGGAGTGTCCATTGATCAACTCTGGAGAGAACTGAAGTGTGAAGAGAGCGAATGAAATACTAGTACGAGGGTTGGAACTTGGAAGGTGAAAGACCAGTGAGAACAAGTAATTTCCACCTCCGGTTGAAAAAAAAAAGTTTCTTCAAAATCGATTGAAACACATGGAATCGATTTGGAAGAAATTTTTGTTCCCACCGGCAGTGAAAATAACTTAATCTCAAGACGATTAAAATGGTAGTAAATGACATACACGTCTGAATGGGGAGCGGCGTTGGTGGTTTGCCGGGTGCACAACATGTGTGTTGTGCACCATCCAGGCCGTCCGATTCGGCAATTCAATGGTCCAGATTTCATCTTGCAATGAACAGCTCGGATGTCATACGATCAGATGAAATCATTAGACGGACATGACCGAACGGACGACAAGGAAGGTGCACAACACACATGTTGTACACCCCTGCACAAGTGAGCTGAGTTCCAATATATATTTTTATTATAATTTGAAACATTTATTTTGTAGAGCTCACAGGATTTGTGCAAAAAGTAGCATTGTGCCAAAAATTTGTTTTATAAACTAGATGATCATAGACAGTTTAACTTTAAAATCAATAATCCTCTATTTTATAAATCAAAATTTGATTTTTGGTACACTTATCGATATCTGATCAAATTGATTTTTTTATATGAATATATAATATACTAAGAGCCCTACCTAAGAGCTTAAAAATTGCAATAACAGAGAAACCAATAGAGCCCACAAAGTGGTGGTGGAAATAGTGGATTTTCCACCCCTAAGAATTTAATCCCGGGAGAGAGAAGAGCTACAGACCTACAGTCAAATAATAAACAGGAAGTCCAAAAAAAAATGAGAAAAAGTAAAAGAGGGTTATATTCTTACAAGAAAGTGACTGATGTACCTTGATCAATTCAGAATGTCAATATAAGATTAGAAAAGTAAAGCAAGAAAGCGCTAACTTGAAAAAGTAGTCAAGGCAAACAATATATTGAGCTTTAATAATGAGAAAAAGTAAAAGAGGGTTATATTCTTACCTCTCAAGAAAGGGATAGAAGCATTTATGGAAAATTGAGGGGGGGTGACTTTCCACCACCCCATTCCAACCACCACCCACCATCCCGCCACCAAAACCCACCACCACCACCACCATAGGAAAAATAATACCCATTTTCTTCCCAATTATATACCCACCACCCCACCAAAGTATTTTGGAAAAACCACCACCACCACCCACCACCACCACCACCACCATTACCACCACCACCACCCACCACCACCCACCACCCACCACCACCCAAGATTCTACCTAACACTTCTTGTTTTCCCCAATTCACGCCACCACCACCCCACCACCCACCACCCACCATCACCGATCACCGCCACCACCCACCACCCACCATCACCGCCACCACCCACCATCACCGCGCCATCCACCATCACCGGCCACCCACCACCACCTAAACAAACTTGCAAGTCAAGATGAGATGCCTTACTTTTTTTTTTTTGAAAATAATTTCACACAAACATATTTGAACTTGCGACATTATGAAAATGAAGCTAAACTCTAAGTCTTAAGCCTTTGCTATCAAACAAGTGTTGCAATCTTACTTCCACAACATTAATTTGCATTGAAATTATATTAACTAGGAAAAATCAACCGTCAGTCCAATGGGCAGAGAGTAAGGAGCATATAATTTGAACTCTTACATATAAGAGTTATAACTCTTCCATAAAAGAGTTCGTTTTATCGTAAGCCTAGTGGGCTAACAATAGAAGGACTGTATTAACTAATATCCCAGTAACATAATTTTTAGTATAGTTGATGTTATCGACGAGTCTTAAAAAAATTGGTTCTCATCATCAAAATGGGCCCAAGAAATGCCCGCAAACGACTTAAGCAGACCTTTCAATCCACGCGTCATAACATCCTCTCAACCTAAGTCACATTATAGGTGTGTGCATGCATGGCCGAAAGTGCAAGCGTGAACGTGAAAACATCCCTTAAAAATATCTCAAACTACTAAAGTTCTCATGAGAGAGAATAAAGAGCGGCAATGCAAAACAAGAATTTAGAATGAGAGCAGAGGGAGCCTATTAAAACAACATAAAAAGCAATCTTTTTTGATACAAAGCCTAATACATGGTCAATAGCGATCTTTTTGTACAAACCCTAATACATGGTCAATAGCAGAATTAGAAATCTAATCTGTCATGGGCAATCTGTATATATATATTTTTCATATGGGCTAATCTCTATAAATTTTTTATTGAGTTAAATTTTACATGTAAATTTTGAACTTTTTTTTGTTTCACCCTGGGCTAAAAGAGCCCACCCTCCTTTGTGTGTAGCTCCGCCCTTGGACATGGTCATGTGAGATTCCACGCAAATGATCCGAATCGTTTAATAATTTTAAAATAATTATTTAAGTGGTTTTCGAAAAAAATCAATCAAATTGGTTATTTTTATGTAATTAATCTAATTTATTCAATTTTTTGTTTAGAATTCAGGACCCCCAAAATATGAAAGAAACTTGAAGAAAAGCTAGACAAATTTCCGCTTGGTATTTGCTCGATCTGAACCACATGTATCATATCGGCAAGTATCAAAACGCAAACTATATTTTATAAATATGAGCTGTTGTGATACCTATAGATATTGGGTAAATTTTTTTTTTATTGAATGCTCTTCTTGAAAATCCCTATGAAATGTGCGGTTCAGATCAAAGGGATCCCGAGCACACAATTATCTAGCTTTTTCTTCGAGATTTTTTTTAGATTATACGTCCTGAGATTCTAATTGAAAATTTGAACGGTTGGGATGGTTTGAGCCCCATATGAAGTATGAACTACCCTTTGATCTGCCCCCAAACGCAAAACGGCGGCGTTTTGGGGCCTCCAGTCCAGCTTCCATTGTGCAACGACAATTCCTTTGCATTCTTTCCTCAAATCTCCAGAACCAACGCCGACACGCCGTCTTCTCCACCACAACGCAGCTTATCCTGCGCCCCAACGATGGCTCTAAGGACAGCAATGCTGAAAAGCGCCGGGGAGAAGATGATGTCTGTATACGGACCCATAAGGTGGGCCCACACCATCGCCGCCCAACCTCCGCCGCTTGATGTTTCGATGAGTCCCGTCGCCGTCACAGGACCGTTTGTTTTGCCTGAATACGATCGAGACTCCGAATACAGCAACGGAAATGTAGGGTTTGAATTTCCCTTTTTCACTTTCGGTGGTGGGTCGATGGAACTCATGGCCGTGCCCAAAAGGAAGGTTGGTTTATTCACTCTCCCATTTCTTCTTCGTTTTTATGACTACATATAATTTGGCATGATGTTTGAGTTTTAAGATTCTAGGTTTTGTTTATATTTATTGGGTATTTATAGTTTTTTTAGGAGATGTGAAGTTCGGTAGTATGAGTACTACTGCTACGGGGTTATCAATATCACATTTGAAGGTGTTATATACTTATAGTGATACGTTTGGAGCTATGGAGGTGTGAATTTCAGAGTGTAAATGGAATGAATTGTAAGGAAAACAAGAAATGAGAGAAAAAATGAAAATGATGGATTAACTGCACAATGGAGCTCTCGTCCACTGGCCAACAAAGAGGAACTCTCGTCCACTTAGTTACAACAGAATTCAAGATGGTTTACAAATGCCTAAACCCCTCCCATTTATACAATCAAGCTAACTAATTTTCCCGCCTAAACTAACCAACTACCCACTTGACTCTAACAGCCTGCCACAGATTATTCACAAGTCACAACCTCCCCTACTTGGGCCTATTTATGTCCCGTGCTCGTGAAATGCCATCCATAGACGGTGGTGTATCATTATAGTTATATGTCTCGGTAGGATTGATTGTCTAACTGAAACGTAATCGCTAATCGCTAGAAAGGACGCCCATTATGTTTTTTGTATTGTGAATTTTAAGATTCTGGGTTTTATTTGATTTTTTTTGGGGATCTAATTTTTCTCGGGGAGATGTGAAATACGGTAGGATGAGGAATTCTATGGGAGTGTCAAACATGATGGTGTTATATAATCTGAGTAGGATTGATTGTCCAATGACTCCAATGGATATGTGAACCCTATCTAGATTGATGCATTCCAAAGCTGGAAGTGACCTCCTAGCTTTTGTAATCTAATCCATGTCTTGCAGAGCCCCATTTGGATAGTGAGAAGGGTGGCAAAAGGAAAGGGAGAAGGGTGGCAAAAGGAAAGGAAGGAAAATCCCTTAACTTCTTTTTTCTTTGGTAAGTTACTTTTCGTTGAAAAACCAAACCAATATAGGATCAGAGGGGGATCCCCCGAGCAAAGTGGGTACACGCAACAAAACTCTAACCAGCACCAGAGCTTCTCTCAGCATATTAGAAACGAACTACCAATTATCCAAACAACCAGCAGACTAGTGTGCTACTGACAGGAAAATACGAGATTGTTCCCTACAGAGCAAATGAGTCTATTCTCATATATTCTCTTAGTATGCTTCCAGGAGCTTATGAAAGTTCTTAATTCCTTGTCAATCCTGATTATTAGATTCCCAGAGTTTAGGCTTTGGGTTTGGAACACCCTTCTATTTCAAAAATCCTTTACTTATTTGGATAGATAACTAAAATATATGGAAATGGTGAGAAAGGATTAGAAGAAATAACAAAAGAAGAATCTTTATTGGTTCATTTTGTTTCTAGCGAAATCTCAATGAGAGTTAGTGATATGCCACTACCCTTTCGTTTCTATCCCTTCCTCACAATTCAAAGGGCCCTGCAAATCTGGGTAATTAAATTGGCCATAGGGCCTGATACTTTACGTTTCGCTTAATATTCTTCTCCTTAACTGCTTATTGTCTTACTGAATACTAGAATTTAAGTTGGATTTCTCTCCTATTTGGATTGTTCTTATGCTAGTTCTTGTTCTATGTGTATTATTTGTGTTTTGAAGCTTCAATTTTCTTAGTCAATACTTCTTTTTCAGTTGCTTAGTAATTCATGTGATTATTTATCTTGGAATTTGAAATTGGTATCTCGGATTGCACGTTGAAAAATGTAGCAAAATGTCATATTTGGTCTAAGTTGCCTAATGCTCCTCCACCATGAATCGTTGAGTCTTTACAACTGAATGGCATATGAAGGCATTGTGTCTGGTGCGCTTTATGATTGCGGCTTCATGTCTGTAGTTTACTCCTTCCACTTCTTTTTTATTTCTAGAATCTAGACAATGTAAATGAGGTGATCTACCCTAAATCTTATGTTTCTTTAACAGTTTGGTCATGGTTTTCATAATGTTTGTCTAGTTTGAATCCTATGGTTTAAATGTATTGAAACACATCACACCTTACTATGGAAAGTGCATCTAAGGTTTTGGATGCCACTGGCTTACTTTCCACAGGGGAACTAATGCCTAGTTGGTTGGTCAATGCTGAGTTTTCCCCGTCAGGTTATTTACATTTCGACTGTCCATATGTATGCACAGTGGGGTAACTTCTGTTTCCTTTGTGTTGAGTTTTTAATGAATAGCTGACTGTCCTACCATGAATGGTGAAAGCTATCACATTTGCACACATTTTTTATATTGAAAAAGGTATAGTTAGGTTTGTAAAAGAAAATTGAGAATTGGTCATGTAGACATCATAAAAAGGTGCAAGCCCTTGTCTTACTATAGTGCTCTGGATTTCCAAAACTTATTTATGCAGTCTTTCTTTATGCAATAATATATGCTTATTTTGTCAACTAGATAGAGTTGTGCTTTCTTCAGTGGCATAAGTCAGTTCCCCTTCTCATGTGTCACTAGTTAATCTGTAAAATTGTTCTTTTCTGTTACTATCATGAAACATGCCATTACAGTTACTTGAATTTTCACCCTTACGTGTCAATTTGTTGTTCTGGTGATGTTGTGGCTGTAGAATACGTGATTGGAAATAGCTTTCTTCAAAATTATGCCTGTAGATGATAAATATTTATTAATCATGCAGGTTTCTCCACACAAGAGAGGCATAAGGAATGGACCTAAGGCTTTGAAACCTGTTCCAGTGATCGTTCGCTGCAAGTAAGGCTTGCTCCTCTTATGGTTGCTGTAGCAAGTTATGGATGCATGATAAAATGTCATAACCTAATATCTTTTGAAACTCCTCATTGCAATAGTGTCAATGATATGGTTCACCTTTGAAGTCACAGTGACCTTCTGTGCATGAAAGGTTGTCATTTTACAACCTCTAACCTGCTACTGGAAAGTCTTGTGCTCTTCTTGTGTAGTATAATATTAAAACCTTGTACTTAACAAGGCCTTGGATATTTGGAGAGGAAAAGGAAATGAAAATACAGGACTCTCGCAAATTGATCACATCCATAAACATACATCAACTCCTTTGTCTTTATTCTTTTTTTGTAAGGGAATAAGGGAATATATCTTTTTTTACGACAAGGCCCCAAGGCCTGATGGCTACATAGCTTGTTTTCCCCAAAACAACGGGCGTATAACTGGTATAGATTTGCCCTCTGCACGCCAGTCTTTCTGTACTTCTGATGAACCTTTGGGAGACATTAATGCTCCTGCCATCGCTCTTGTTCTCAGCACTATGGCTGATTATAAGCCCATCTCTTGTTGTAACATTACCTAGAAAGGCATCTTTAGTTGCCTTTATTGCAGGTAGATACCTTTTCAGTTCATATCGTTTTAGTGCCTGAGCTTGTTCACAATTATCATAGGGCTAATGTTCCCTCTTGAGCTGCTAAGAAGATTGACATAGTGAAAGCTTTTGATTCAGTTTCTTGGCAGCTAATCCTTGATATTTTAGAAGCTTTCAATTTGCCTTGTAAGTTCAGACACTGGGTATAGGCATGCATCACACCCCCTAAATTCTCCATATCCATGAATGGTGCTCTTGAAGGTTTTTCCCCTGGCCCTTAAGGGTTGAGGCAAGGGGATCCTTTCTCCCCTTATCTCTTCATTCTAGTTAGGGAATTCTTTTCCCAGGATCTTGCAACACCATATTGCTGCTGGTTATGTCTCTTTCCATCCGAAGTGTCCAAGAGCTGGGTATCACTCGCTTGTTGTTTTATAGATGACATGTACATTCTCATTTCTCTGTCATCCTTATGATCAGCCCTTTCAGATTGTGCATAGTCAATTCTCTGTCACACGCTTGAGTTCTATAACGTCCGGTCTTCAGCCTGACAGGAACAATAGTAGTATCTTATTGCTGTTCCACCAAGATAAGGTTAATCTTTGTGGTTTGTTGGGATTTCAGTCAGGCTATCTTCTTCTTCTTCTTTTTTTTCTTTTTTTTTTTTTTTTTTTTTCCTAGCGGTAAATGTCACTCAGGCTCTCTTCCTGCTAGATACTTGGGGTCCCCTTCATTTCCACCAAGCTCTTAGCCCCTGATTGTTCCCATCTCATTGGCAATATCAGATTATTAGTTCTATTCTTTTCAGCATGCAGGTCTTTTGGACCATGCACTTCATCCTTCCCAAGTCCATAAGCCAACACATTGAGCTATTTCTCAGGAACTCCCTTTGGACTGGTACTGAAAAGTTTGGGCACTTGAGCAAAGTTGCTTGGGACATTGTTCTTCGACCAAAAAAAGGAAGGAGGCCTCGGTCTTAGAAAGCTCAGTCATTGGAACAATGCAGCTATGATGAGACATCTTTGGGCCATTGTTTCCAAGCAAAACTCTTTATGGGTTAATTGGAGTTATAAATATATCATAAAAAACTGGCCTCTGGACTATGAAGCTGCCTCTCTAGGACCTAGAAGAAATTGTTCAAGCTTAGATATAACTAGGATTTTGTCAAGCATATAATTGCTAATGGATTTTCTACTTTTTATGGCATGACAATTGGCACCTAGTTTGGCCTCTCCTAAATCATTTTGGGTCCAATTTGCTGATGTTTCTAGTACTCCCTTGATTGCTGGCATCTGGTCTGCCGTCAGGGCTCAGTTCCCAGTAGTTGCTTGGCAGAAGGTTTTTGGGTTCTCAATTTTTGGCTGGTTACTGAGGAAAAACTCAGAATCAAAGATTAGTTTCATAGTTGGGGGATCACTGTTAGACTCTCTTTCGCTCATTGCAATAGTCATAATGAAACTTTGGATCACCCATGATTTGCACGCCCTTTCTCTGAGTATCTCAGAACTCTGCAGTTTTCCAAAAGGGCCTAATCCATGGTCTCACAAGATCACTTAGATCTTCTGTATGGTCACTGAGAAGTCCGTCCCTTCTACCATAAGGCAGCTTGCTTTTGCTGCATCTATTTACTTCCTCTGGCATGAAAGGAACTACCTCATATTCGAAGGCATACATAGAACTCCTCCAACTGTTCGTAGCCAAATCAAATTGAGATTAGCATGAAAACCACTCAGTGCAGGAATGTTGAAATTGGTGTATTCTTTCTGTATTATCAGTTCCTAGGCTATTCTTTGTATGGATTTCATGATTATAATGGAGGGTTTTCCCTCTTGACTTTGGTTCTTTCTAATAAATTTCTCAGTTAGCAAAAAATAAAACAAAAACAGTAAAACACTAAGAGAACTATAAGTCTGAGTTATTCAACCCCAATAACTAGGTTAAGTGACTGGCAATTGATTTTTACCTGCCATTTCACTGAAGCATCATAAGACCTAATTCAATCTATATGGTATTTTTGTTAATGAATTTTCAAGGGCATGAGGGAATATCGAATTGTATACACAAGGGGATTAGTTAATAAGAAGGCAGCGTTGCGCAAGAATTTTGTATTTGTTGCTTTTCATTGACTTGAATGTCTGTAGGTTTGTCACTGCATTAGATTGCCAATGTTGGCCTATATGAAGGAGGATTAATGGAAGTCGCTTATGAGATTTGCCTGTAGGAAAATGTGAAGCATCTTACATTTGAGGTTTTTACATTTGGTGAATAACTTATGGTGGTGGTTGTTTAATAAGTTTGTTCTCAAAATTCTTTACGTAGAAGAATCTGTATTTAGTGGAAACATAGTTCAGCATGCCACAACCTGCTGCTTAATAGTATTTGGTTTGAAGCTGAGTATTACGTTCGACTGCACGGGGGAAGGGTATAGGTATTGGAGCTGTGCAGTTGAGGATTACTATTTTAAGTAGAAGGCGTTCTGTTCCAAATAGTTGTACAATACTGAAGGAGGTACTGGATTGTGGGGGTATATCTTAGGCCTCCCATTGGCAGTTTAATGTTGTTTAGTCATTGACTTGTTTGGTGTGTGTTTGGTTTGAGTCACTTTCTGGATTGTAGAACTTCTGATATAGAGGACAATGGAACTGTTGAGCTAGTGTGGCTGTTATTGATTGTTTGGACTTTGGAGCATGTGATATTTGCTAGTGTATCACTAAAGGTGTGCATTAATTCGCGGATTGAAGGTGTGCGGCTGGATATTTCATTTTCTTATTTGAAACCCAGGGTTCTGTTTGTTAAGTAGTACTATTATAGAGAGCTTAAGTCTCTAATCGGAGAATAAGCGTATAATGATGGAGCCCTAATCACCATTTTTAACATATGTTCTATTGTTGGCAGGAGTTGTGGCCGAGTCAAGCTTCCACACTTCTATTGTTGCAGTGGAGATCGAGGAAATACCGGTGAACCGAATAGTTCGTCCAATTGATCCATCCCATCGTTTTTTCATTCCAGGACAGTATTCGTCGTAGTACTCCTTTTGGTTTTTTTGATCTGTTGTCATAGAACTGAATCTGCAGGTTTCAGTGTAGTATTTCATTAGATCTAAACTGTACAAGGTCAAATCGTGATTTCCTATTTAGATGGTGATTTTGTTGGCCAAATTCAGTACTCAGAGTTCCAAATAATTACTTTTATATGATGGTGGAAGGTGCTGGAAACGGTACAACAGTAGCACCCAATACTTCCTCCCCCCTCCCCCCCACACTCTCTCACTCACCAATTACTACTCGTATTTCAGCTTGGTATCAAGTTGACCAACCAGTTATTTTTTGGCATTCCAATACTATAAATATTCGGAAAGTGTTTTGGCTTAATACTTTTGCATTTGTTTTTGTGCTTATTCAAATTTGTAAACATCACAAATTTGTAGAAGTAACCGCAAAAATTCATAAGATGAACCACCACAAATTGGGCCACAAAATCTGTAAAATGAGCCACAAATTTGCAAAGAGTTTAGGTACATTACTCAAACAAAAGTATACCAACAACCATGCCTCTTTGTTGCACATCATCATACTAATTTACAACAAATAATTTCCTGCTTTTTCTCCGATTAGGTAAGGTTTATCCAAGCCTGCTTGTTTTCCCACAGCAAAGTGTTGAAACCAAATCAGGAGCAGATTTGTTGTGACATCTATCACGTTGGTGATAGACATGTTGTGCATGACCTCACATACCATCGTCACGAAAATCATCTTCGGTTTCGGACTCAAATTGGAGTAGCAACAAAAATCAAGATGGATTGTCACAATATTTCCACCTTGTGATGCAACGTCCCCGTTGTATCGGCCATCAACCTTCCCCGGTGGCTATGGTGTAGCACTTAGTTTTGCATAGCAATTTGCCATGTAGATAGCTTCGTGTGCATGTGTGCATGAGTGGTGTACTCATAGCATTTCTCTAATGATTTTCACTATTTCGTGGTCCGTGTTTTTTTGTCTTTACTGATTGTTTATCAATTTTTTGATTTATTTTTGCTTTTAAAAAAATAGATATCTATAGTGTATATTTATTCAAAAAAAAATTAAAATTAAAATATTTAAAAAAATAACTAAAGACGAAAATATTACTCAACGCTGCACAACTTATATCAAAACTACCATTTTGTTTTAAAGGACCCCTGTTTTGCACCAAGAAAAACAAAAATCTCTGTTTGATTCTTAGGAAAAGGAAGAGAAAGGGAGAGAAAATTAAAAAAAATTCCCTTCCTTTGTTTGGTTCAACAAGAAGAGGAAGGAAAATATTCAAATTCTTATTTAATTTTCCTCTCATTTTCTCTTCAATTTTCCTTCTAATTTCCTTCTTAATTATTTTCCCTTCTTTTCTCTATCATTCCCTAGCTTCCAAACACAGCCTAAATCTGAAGAATTTCCAGAGAGAAAGAACGAGAGAGATAAACAGGGCGGGAGGGTTTAACGTACAAATCAGCCATGGGAAACATTTTCTCCTCTGAATCAGAATGTGGGTTTTGCCTGTTCATGAAAGGCGGTGGGTGCAGGGAAACATTCACCGCGTGGGAGAACTGCGTAAAAGAGGCGGAGAAAGGCAAGGGCAATGATGTTGTGGAAAAATGCTTCGCAATCACGGCGGCGTTAAAGGAGTGCATGGAGGCCCATTCGGATTATTACTCGCCGGTTTTGAAAGCGGGGGAGGCGGCGCAGGAAGAGGCCGTGAGGGAATTGGAGAGGGATAAAGCCGGAGAAGCTGCGGTTTCATCCGCACCGGGTGGTTCGGATGAGCGGTCAAGTTCGCCGGAAGCCGCGGGTTCGAGAGCTTCATAGAAACATCAGTGTTCTTGATTTGGGTAAAAAAATTTTTGTTTTTTTGCTTTAGAGGGAATTCTGCTACGAAGGTGGAAATCTATTTGTTCTTTTCGTAAGCTGATTTTATTGAACCGACCCAAAACAGTAGTCATGGGGCATCTCCAGAACGATACTGGTATCAAACAATCACGCAGACAAGGCCTATCTAGAACAAACTACCATCAACACATGAGTCTAGTAGCAATTACACATGCATTATGCCTTAGTGAACAATCCATCATTGAATTCAGTGTTTTAAATGTTGGCCACCTAGCCCGAATAGTCCCCGCCTAGGCGCTAGGCGGTGGTTCAACGCCTAGATTAGGCAACCGACTAGTTAGCCAATAGCCGCCTTGCACCTAGGCAGCCGACTAGTGAGCGCCTAGGCGCTAGATGCCTCTCTTCTGTCCAACTAGCGCCTAGCAATTTTTAGACATTGTCATCGATCTGCCAATCCCTGTATGAAAGCCTATTTGTGTCAGATTTCTACACATTCCTCCAAGAGCAAATGTCAAAGGAAATATGGAAATAACCCTTTTTTGGGTTACTTGGAAATTACCTTCTCTACCTAACCACACTAAGACACAATTTTTGGGCACAATTTTTAACTCTTTGTGTCATATAACAAACATTTTTACAAAACGCAAATGCGGATGCTCGTAGGAATTAGATGTCGCAGGCTACCACCAGCTTTAGATGCAAAGGAATTCTGCAGCTTCCATTCTTCTCTACGAAAAACCTCTATTCCCTTCGTGAATAACAGCATCTAAAGAACAGATGTTATGAGATTCAATTCCAGAAGTACGTGGCACACGCTCTATGTTAGCCACAATCCTCCGCTTACCTTTTGTAGCAATCCTGCTTAAAATGCTTATCCAATGAATGATTGCCCATCTTGGAATACGGTGCTTGAACAATACAACTTCACTCCGAGGCACTACAGGTCTGACTTGGCTCATAGCTTCCCAATCAGATCTACTAGAGAATAGACCAGACTTGGAAATGGTCCGCACCACTGAATCTTCTACTGCTTCATTTGGAAGAAGATTGCTTGGAGTATTAGCCAGAATCTCTCTAGTTAGAGCACTCTTTTCCCTGGTCCATCTTCAACCCCCATCCACCACAATAGAGGCGACTCTACCAAGATGCTCTGCAACAGACTTTTAGTTACGGGAAACAGGATTCTAATAGTAACAATTTGGAGTAATTGACGGAGAATTTTCAGCTCGAGTACTCGTTTTTTCCTTCGTATTGGTTCTGTAGTTGGATTGTCTATCTGGTAGCCGAAACTTTTGGAATAGGAGAACCTTCTGGTAGAGGAGGATTCAAATGGTTCGTAGAAGAATCAGGTTTCTTGATTTGGGATATATTTTGGTTTTCTATAGATGATGTTTTTTAGGTGGCAATAGAGGAAAATTGGAGCTTTTTGGTAGGAAGATTGAAAATTGAAGGAGTTTTTATGAGTAAATATAACACCTTTGATATATTTCGAATATTCAATTGAATGTATACAGAATGTAGTTGTTCACATTGACTTTACGGCTATATTTTCAGGAATATGCAAAATTGGACAGAACTTTGAGGTAAACAGGATCTACAGCTATATTTTCTATATATCTGGGATAAGTGAGTCAGATATTACTACATGAATAAGGCTCTTCATATTGCTTTAAAAGCCGAAATACTTACTGTCTTTGTTGCTCTTTGAATTTTGTGACTGTTCATTAATGGTAATTGTAAATCAAACGGTTTGGGAGAGATAAACACTGGCTTATATAAGAATGAAGTAATTTTATGGATGGTTATAGCTGGTGCTAATGGATAGTAAGAGTTAACTTGAAACATGAGTGTTCTATAGGGGTAATTGGGTTTCGGTTTCTGGATGAGAAAGGGAGGAGCTTTTGTTAGGACGAAAATGATATGGAAACAGATGGATTTGTATAGATCACATGATCTTTTAAGATACTAATAGGAAATTCAGATGTCATCACAGTGTTGACATATTGACATAAGTCATCACAGTGTTGACATATTGGCTACCCGTGCACCACTCCTCCCAAGTCCGTAGCGAGGAGTCACGAGCTTCCTCTGGCAGAATCGCAAGGGTAACACGATGAGTGTCTTGCTCCACCCCCATTCTGGCTAGTCTCTAGCATGTCGGCAACCTTATTTTCTTCACAACGGATGTGGCCGATGGTGCTTCCACTTTGCTTTAGCATGATGCAGCGTTCTTCAACCACAAAATTTATGAGAGGAATTAGCTGGAGCACCTTCCTTGATGACTTCCGCGCGCAGCAACCTCAGAATTTCCTTTTGTTTTATTAGTTCCTCTTGGCTTGGCTGGTGTTTTGCTATTTTGTTTTGCTCTGTTAAATTGGGGTTAATATTATACAATGTTTTTTAGTGTTCCTCTTGGCTTGGCCGGTACACTATGGTACATGTACCATTTTAGTGTTGGTATGGTACGGGATTGACAACACTGATGCAAGTTGTGGATGCCATGCACTACTAGATTTCTCCTGGTGAATTATTGTGCTCATCTCTTCATTCTGTTCCCTTACCTGTTACTAGTAGTACATTCCATTATTCTTGATTCCAGATTGTGCCGAAATTTGTATTTTTTCCATATTGAGCTAACTTTGCGGAACGGAGGGAGCAAAAAAGGAAAGTGATTTTCACACGTCGCTAAAACTAATATGTCGAAAAGATTATCTAATCACAATGCATTATTATATCAAACATCTGCTTACAAACATCACTAGTGATCACAATACATTATTAGACTTCTGGTTACAAACTTCACTGCTAAATTAGAAACAAAAACAACCCCCGTCTGCTTGACAAATTCTCGAATTCTTATATTAGACCTATGTTCCAATGCTTTTTATTGGTGGCAGGAAAAAATTAAAACACCAAAACAATGAAGATCTTCACAGCAAAGAGCTTCCCAAGTGACCGAAATTTCAACCAGGAGACTAGACTTTTAGTATAAACTTTTTGCAAAATTCAAAAAGCTCCTCGGTCTCTGGAATCACACCCTTCACTGCATCATCTGCACAGAACCTCTCAGCCCACCCCACTAGCTCCGGGGTCTTTTTAGCATCGAGCAGCTTCACACCGACTAGCTTCTCCATCACCTTCAACCACCCCAAGTTACACCCAAGTACTATGTCGAGGTACCCAATTTTGTCGCCGCCAAAGAAACCCTTCCCCCCTTCGCTGCACTTGACAAACACTTCTTCTAACAAAACCAACATTTCAAAAAGCTGATTTGATGCTTCAGATTTCTCTTTTTCGCCTTTTGCCACTCGAAGAACCCTTACGTTTGGAGAACACTGCAACCATTTGAAAAGGAACGATATTAGCTTCGTGATTAGTACGTTATTTGTAAAAGTAAATATCATATGTGCAGTACCCAAATTTGAAACTTCAGATGTTTTTCAACGATTTGTTCGTTAAACTACTGAACAATGTGGTCAAATCGACAAAATTATACCTTCTCATCAATATAAGCAGCCCAGAATTGTGCAGTGGCACGATCATAGGGATCAGAAGGCAAAATAGAAGGTCCTGACATCCACAAGTCGTCGATGTATTGGACAATTACGAGGGACTCACAAATAGGTTTGTCATCGTGAATAAGAACCGGTATTTGCTTGCGATCCGGGTTTGATTTCAGGAGAAGCTCGCTTTTGGAACCAAATTTCTCTTGGAAGAACTCATACTCGATCGACTTTAAATTGAGGGCAATTTGAACCCGGTTCACAAAGGGGCTCGCACGCCCTCCGATAAGCTTTACACTGGCCATGGCCGAAAGTACTATACAAATATGGGATTCAGTATATGGAACGCTATGAATATTTGAGCTTTTGATCTGAGAGAAGCTTAGGATTTTGGTTGTATATATAGATGTGTATATATATGAGTTGGCGGAGGGGGAACGGAAATGCAAGCGTCCCCCATGACGACTTAGCAGGAGAATCTATGCATGCGTCCCCCATGACGTACGTCGCAAACAAAAAGCAGGGGCACTGCTGTCCGTCAAGGCAGCAGGCCCTGCCAGCCCTGCCGATCACAAAACACAGTCGTTTTTTATAGAAAATGAAGTACCAATTTTACTTCTCCTTTTCCTTGTTTCAGTGTTTGGTACCCCATAAAAATGGGCAAGAAACACTACAAAAACCTGTTTTTTAATGGGATTAGCTGCTATAAAAAAAACGCTCTCCTGCAAATATGAGTCAAATTGCTCATTATTGTTAAAATCTTTTTTTATGGGCCCTTGCAAAAAAATTTAGCTTCATTTGATATTAAGCTTTTTTTTTTTTTTTTTTTTTTTTTTGCAGGGACCCATATATAATACTTTTTAAGAATAATGAGCGATTTAAATAATCTTTGTGTATCCGATAATCGCCCCGAAAAAATCGATAAACACCACCAAAACCTTTGATTAGTTGAATGGTTTCTGAGGTTGGGTTTTGTTTTATAATGCTTGTTCTATATTTGTGAAGTTATCACTTCGTTGTCCTCATGAACAAGGGTATGTTCCCTTTTCACAGTAGATACAAATATGTGCCATGGCACATCCCCAACAAGTACCCTGTCTCCTTCGTTGTCCTCATAAACAAGGGTATACTCCCTTTTCACAGTAGATACAACAAGGGTATGTTCCCTTTTCACAGTAGATACAAATATGTGCCATGGCACATCCCCAACAAGTACCCTGTCTCCTTCGTTGTCCTCATAAACAAGGGTATACTCCCTTTTCACAGTAGATACAAATATGTGCCATGGCACATGTAAAGTTATCACTTGATTATGATTTAGTTCGTCTCAGTGAAAGGCATTTTTTTAATGGCAGGCCTTGCCATATGCTTTTTGTCCCATTAAAAAACTGATTTTTGTACTTCTTATTGATTTTTTCGGGCCGATTAGCTGATCACACAAGTATGATTCAAATCGCTTATTATTTTTAAAATGTAATTTTATGGGTCCCTGCAAAAAGGTAACTTAATATGATACCATTTGGGCGCCCTATGAGCGGTTTGAAGTGTAATGAGATACCCATAAAAAAAAATTTAAAGAGAAATGAGCGGTTTGACTGTTGGAACTTGTGGCTCATATGGAGAGGTACCAAGGAGTTCTAATGAAAGGCTAGATGCCGGAGCGGAGCGGAGCGGAATAGAGTAGGGCTATATATACTCTCTATTGTAAAAATCCTAGCCGATTTTGATCATAATATACAGACTCGCTCATCGCTCCCGTGGAGGTACCCGATCTTGGGGAACCACGTAAATTCCTGTGTGTATTTCCTTTACTGTTTTCGTATTCTGTTGTGTGCGTGTGGTGATTATTCTAACAACTCATATCTATGTGGGAGGGCGTTTTTTTCTAGCAGCTATATGCTTTTTGTTCCATTAAAAAACAGGTTTTTGTAGTGTTTCTTGCCCATTTTTATGGGGTACCAAAGAAGGAAAAGGAGAAGTAAAATGGGGATCTTATTTTCTATCCAAAACGATTGTGTTTTGTGGTCGGCAGAGCCTGCTGGCAGTGGCGGACGCAGTATTTGACTCAAACAGGGGCCAAATCACGTGTATTTTCATATTCATAGGATCGCGAAACAATACCTTCTAAGTATTTATTGCTATTTGGGAGGTCCGAAGAAGAGACGATATTGTGTGCATGTGCATAGCCACCGTTTAATTTTATAAAAGCAACCGAAAAAATGATTGATAACTTGAAATTTTATGAGTTTACCCCACACCAATTGAAATTTTAAGAATTTTTTTTCACTTAAGGGACTTGCACGGGTCAATTCCATAGAATTTTTCTTAATTAACCTAAAAAACTAGTATAATACATAAGGATACTTGGAGTTGTGAAGGGGCCGAGGTACCCTCTTGCACCCCCTCAGTACCGCCCTTGCCTGCTGGCCTTAACAGACAGCAATGCCCAATGCGAATACTCCTATAATCTGACAATACATGAGAAGAATTCTCCTCCTTTTTTTTTGTTTTTTTTACACACTCCCTTACCATTCGTATGTGATTTTTTTATTTCCCACAAAAGTCAAAACTGTAAGTTAAATTCTCACACATTAAATAGTTACCGATCTTTGATTAAAAGGAATTTTTATGTGGACTACGTATTCGACGAGACGAAAACAAAATACTAAATAATAGTTACCGATCTTTGATTAAACGGAATTTTTATGTGGACTACGTATTCGACTAGACGAAAACAAAATACTAAATAGTTCAGATCAAATAACGGAACCCGGGTGAGCCCCTGAACAATATGTGACTACTATTTTAGTAACCATGGTCAGGATATGTATTTGGTCAACAGGGGCGGACCTATGAATGAGCAAGGGGGGTCACCTGACCCTGCTGGATTAAAATTCACCACAGATATGTATATATATATTTGAATATATGGATAATTTTGCCCCAAGAATTATACTATATTCTCTAGATCTTGCCCCAAGAAACATGAAATATTTACAACCTTGCCCATATAGTTCATGAATTTACCATGACCTTTTCCCTTTTTTGTGGTTCCACCATTTTTTCACATAGCCTCTCTCGCATGTGAATAAGCGGAGCACAATGATATATACATCATATTTTTCTTTTTTGTACTCTCTCACTTTCTCTCTCTCTCTCTACTGCAACTAACATGAAATACCACTTTTTGCCTGTATGTAATTTATGTATTGAATAGATCTCTTTTGGTTTAGTATTTTAATGTACTTCATCCATCTCATTTTGATAGTCCCCTATGGAAAGACAAATAAATTTCAGATAAAAAAAAAAGTACTTTGGTTCATAATTTTTAAATTTTTTTCTCTCCAAATTAAAGAACTAATCGAGATCTTTAATTTGGTATGAAAAAATTAGAAAAATCATGCTTGAAAATTCTTTAATTTTTTATCCGAAAATTGAACTTACTTTAGTAGGAGAACATCAAAATGGGACGAAAAGAAAGTATATGATGTATATTCTTTTCCCGTTGATGATAAATCTTGTGTCCCGCCTATTGGTCAAGTATCTAGGTTAAGTTAGTCATGTGGTTAGAATCGTACTAACATTTGT
>JADGMU010001122.1:0-24729 GCA_016920895.1 Vaccinium myrtillus | reverse complement strand
CTAGTCTTTTAGACACTTTACTAAAAATTTAGTCTTGTGAAGGAGAAATATTCTGCAAAGAAATAGCTAGGCATTTCATTTTATGATGCCGTTTAATCTACATATCGCATGGAAAGAGCGATGTACGATTATTGGATTTAAATATGTACTTGCTTGTGTTAGTTGATCTCTCGTGGCACTCGGCTAGTAATATTGCTGATGAAACAAAAGGTTTATAGAGATATCTCACGAATTGGAGCCGATCGAGCCTGTAATATTAGTAACTTCTACAGATTTTACATGGAAAGTCATTTGAATCTCTATAGATGGATCAATGATCAACATTTTTGTGTGCCTACTCCCTCTTGATTGTATTTTTTAGTTTGCTAAGCCAAAAGCGCGGGTGGAATTGAACCGACCTAGAATAATTGGACTAAAGTCATAGCATACACGGCCGAGGAGGAAATATTGATCTATTACCACGTTGCAAACTCTGTCACCACGCTCCGACCAAATTTAAAGCTATAGATTGGAACTCCTTCTCTCAACCATCTGGTCCCAAGGATCAACCTCAAGACTAGCGGGAGAGCAGCTACTTTAGGTCCACTGCTCCAACCACTTGAAGGACCACCTCGGTGATTACTCCCTCTTGATTCACACCAGTGAATGTTCAGCACAATTCTTACCATAGGAACAAATTCAATTCTCATTTTTGCTATGTACGTACATGAATTATTGATGAATCCAATATGTGATTCGCATTTCGATAAGGTTTATAGTTCTCCATCGTGCCCAGACCACCACACAAGAGAAAGTGTAGGGAACATGAAAGGAAAACATGAAAATGAATAAGAAAAGGCATCCAATGGATGAGATCTATCCGGTACACTGTTTGAATAGTGTACCGGATGGATCTCATCCGTTGGATACCTTTTCATGATCATTTTCATGTTTTAACGACTTAAGGGTCACAACTTTGTCGTGTTGCTCACTACAATGGACCGGGATGATAGATCTTTTAACTAAACACGTACCTCTGGGAATCACATGAAGTTAACTAAACACATGATTTCTGCCAATAAATACTATAAGAGAAATGATTTTCACACCCCATTTTGATAATTGTCCCCTTTCTTGTCTTTTTAGTGAAAAAAATAGTTTATTCAGAATTTGGGAAAGTTTAATTACGCTCATTTAGCCTAATTTGGGGTGACCAATCTAACTTCGGTAGTTGGAGGGTCAATTTGAATTTAAAATCAGCGTAAAGCCATGTATAGACTTGCCCACGAGTGTTGATAAAATTTGTGTGGTTCTGAACTTGACCCGAGAAAGAGGAAACTACCCGAACAAAGAGCCCACTGCGAATCATGAATTAACTGAAGACTGGGTCTGGGATCTTAACCTGAACCACTTGAGCGCTCTGTTCCTTTAAATATTTTTTTATCTAAGCTACTTAGGCAATGATGATACTTTTGTTACTTTTGCTCGTGAAGAATTGAATGCGGAAACAAGTGAATGATTTGTGGTTGAACAATTATTTGGTGGTGTACATAGAAAGAGATATTTTTGCTGACATCGACAACGATACACTCATGCAAAACTTTCAGAAGATGAAAACCCGTAGGGGTCAATTGCAAATAGTTTTAGGAAGGAATCTATAATTTCGTGCACTTATGTTTGAAATAATCTTTTAGAATTTCTTCACTTCGAACTATTATATGCCTAATGAAGAATGTTTAAACATTTTTTTTTTTGAAAGATGACTCCTAGATGAAATTCCTAGATTTGTCACTGGTTTAATAAACCACCACACACCGACTTACGGGTCACAAAGTGTTGCTCACTACAATGGACCGGGATGATGGATCTTTTGACCTGACATGCAGGGACGGAGCCAGAATTTTACCTTTGTGGTGGCGAAAACATGTACTTAAAAAATAACAAGACAAAATGCATTATGAGGATGAATGATTAAAAAAATCTAGTGGTGGCGAGTCTACATAATTCGGGGATAAAAATTTATTTTCTACATAATAATTACATTTTTGAAAACCCTGTGGTGGCGGCCGCCACCACTTATCCCCTGGCTCCATCCTTGCTGACATGTACCTCTGGGAATCACATGAAGTTAACGTTGGGCCGTTCAACTTCATTATTGATGTTCATTCTTTAGCCAACATTATTGTGTCAAAGGACATGTACCTCTGGGAATCACATGATGTTCATTATTGTGTCAAAGGACAAGCCAGGACAAAATTTTCTCACGTGAGAATTTCCATGACACAATAATGGAGATTTTTGTTTCGAAAAAGATAAGGGAACTGACGGAAATACACCGACGGCGTACCGACGGTGTCGCGGACGCCGTTGTGGGTCCCAACCGGTCGATCCGAGCCGTTCTTCTTTCTCAAAATTAAATTCCGAGTGGGCCTACGCGGGAATCGAGGCAATCGGACGGCTGTATGATCTCGATCCAAAATCACCCCCATTTCGATCAAAAATTTCGGTACGCCATCGGTGCACGCCGATCTGTGCACGTAGCAGCGTTCTTTTTGTTTAAATTCCCTTTCAAAAAAGATTCAGTATTTTTCTACTCGTGGTGATAATTTTTGTTTTATACATTTTCGTTTCGAGGTCTTGCTTTACACAACTCGGTCGACGTGAAAATTGACAACTTGAACGTACCTCGACTAATTTTGAAACTCTTAAATTAGCAATTGGACAAACCTCCAATGAACCAAAAATTTAAAATGTTCAGTCCTTATAAAATTCGATCCAGTGAGCGACCTCTTGACATTGAGCCCTTTAGTCAATGTCTCATGGAACTCAACCAGTAATATTGGGGTGAAGAAACAATTAAAGGTTTGCATGATTACAAATTCTTACCATAGGAATAAATTAAATTCATATGTCTTCCTATGTACATGAATTATTGACGAATCTAATAAGGCACTGCAGTATATATTGGATTGATCCATGAACCTGATCAATCTCCCTTCAGAATTTTTGAAGAAAGAGAAACATCAAAGCTACATCTTTGAAATTTGTGGATAGCTAAATCTGTGAAAATACTAGCCAATGGTGCTGTTACGGATCTAGATACTTCAAAACTCTAAATTCTGGATAACAAAATCTCTAAACGTGCTCAATAAATCTTTAATTTAATTAAATTTTTTTTTTTTTGTGTTGCCCGGATAATTGTGGTTTTAGAACATGTCGTGCATTATTCCTCTGGGGATAAATCAAGATGCACGTAATTTGTTTTGGTCATCATGCGTTATCAACAAATAATTGGCCCAACCAACAAAGCTTAGTTAATTGAGTTTGTGATCTACAACCAGCAAAAAGAAATTTTATAGAGTTGGATTAAATTTAGTAAACATGGCATTGTTTGCTATGAAGTTTCTCTACTTTTTCAAATGTCTTTGTACATGTTGGTTTGCAAGTGAGGAGCGAGATCTTAACAGTATAATTCACTTTCATGGGCAAGCTGATTAAATTTTTCGAGATATCGATTTAGTTTTTGCACAATTCTGTGTAATTTTGGTAGTGGCGGGATAACATAAGACGGAACAGATAATGATGGGAGCAATGCAGTAATGTTGTATGGTTGGTTAAAGGTGTCAATTGAATTTCGTCAATAAGTGTCTTCAGGAATGGTACAAAGATAAATAAAACCATGTAACATGTGTCCTTTTAGAATATATGACAACCTTATCATTATCACATCCGTTCTAACTTGGTAAAACAACGTGCACCGACCGTGGTGCACCGACCACATACCGACTGTTCATCGTTCTCAGAATCAAATTCCGAGTGAGCCCACGCGGGAATCGAGGCAATCGGACGGCTGTATGAGCTCGATCCAAAATCACCCCCATTTCATTGATTCTGAGAACGATGAACGGCTCGGATTGATCGGATGGGACCCACAACGGCGTCCTCGACGCAGTCGGTGCACCTTGATCGGTGCAGGTAGAAGGGTTCGTTCTAACTAATCCACCCTTTTGCTTGACATATACGGGAAATGTTACAATATACACATCTATTTGGGTGTGTATCACATATCCTTAAAAATGTTACAAATCAATTACATCTTATAAATAAAAAGTTACGACTTTGTTGTATAAAAGTCACAAGAAAACACCAAAATGTTATGAAGTGTAGAGAAAATATTATAAATCATATTGCTGAAAAGTTGTGAATTTTAATATAAAAGTTATAATAAACTAAAAAATGTTATGATTGTCATGAGATAACACAATAATAACGATAAAATAGGTGCATATAGTATGGGGTACTGTATTGCAGTCATTCCCATTTTCAGTCTAAGACCAAGTGCAACAGATGACTCAAATTTTTCTCTAAAAAAAGTAGTGAATAGTACACATTTTTCATTTTACCAATCCATGTCTCCAACAATCCTCCCTATTACCCTCCCTATTTTTTATAAAATATAATATATTGGGGAGAAGTAAGAGAGAGAGAGAATAAAAAAAGAAAAAAAAAGAGAAAGCTATGGCAAAGAGGGGAAGGGAGAGAGAGAAAGAATAAAAAAATGGGTAGGGAGTGAATAGTGCCTCCCTAAATGAGGGGGTTTTTAGGGAGGTACTATTCACTTTTGTATTTTAGGGAGGGGTTTAGGGAGTCTCTTGGAGGCTAGTTTTGGGGTTTGGCTCCCTAAAATAGGGATGAGAGGGGGATAGAGAGCCTTGTTGTGGATGCTCTAACATAAAAGTAGATATTTTGACGACAAGCCAAATAAATATAAAAGGGTAAATTTCACGTACCTCCCCTAAGGTTTCTGACAACAACAGATATTTCCCCTCACGTTTCAAAAATTGCATTGTCCTCCCCTCTGGTTTGGTTGTCGATTGCAAATTCCCCCCTCTCCATTAGAAGGCCGTTAATAGGTAACAAAAATTGCTTACATCTGCTTCTAAACTCATTTCATTACCCTTTTACCCCTTTAACTCCAAAATTAACACATAGTATATATATATTTGGTTTTAAATATGCATGTATGAGTTTTATTTTTATTTTTTTGTTACAAAGTTTGAAATAACTTTTAAATTATTTTGAAGTCAAATGTATATGTAGGCATAATTCTAAAGGAATTAGGGTTTTCTTTTCTTTTTCATGAAGCTTCAATTTTAATATTTTTTTTTTTTACGAAGAATAACAAAATTTCCAAAATATATGGGTTTAAATTCATGTAAACATTTTTTCCCAACTCTCTACCACGCATCTTTACATAAGTAGATTTGTTCAACTACTTTGACTAATTTTTCCAACCTTAATTTTGCTCAACTTCATACTATGCATCTTTGACTAATTTTGCTCAACACATGAATATTTTTTTAATGAATTCCTCATCAATGATAAAAAAAAAGAGGTAATTAAATAATCATCCGTTTTTTGGACACTATTTAGATTTTCATCCCCCTTATTTTACGGAGTTATGTTTTCATCATTTTTCATTGTGAAATACCTTTTCTACCCTTTTACTATGATATCAACATATACTGGATTATATTTTTTTCCTAATTTTGTGGGATTCAATAAGTTCCTAATTTAGTGGGATTTAACCATTTTTTAATTTAATGAAATTCAATCACATCCATTAAGTAATATAACAAGAGAAATTTCAAATCCAAAAATTTGTTACTAATGTATGGTGAAATTATAGATAACCAAGCAAAAAAAAAAAACTTTAAATTCGCACCAGCAAATATGGTATGAATGGCATACATAAGCCAAACACAAGATTTATGGTAAAAATAAATACCACCACAGTAAAAATGGAGAAATTTTGAATAAACATGGTAAAAATGGCAAATGTAACCAATGACCGAGTAATGTGGTAAACTTAAAACTAGTAAAAAAATATGGTAAATATAATATTTTATGTTGTGTATTTGATTTTTAATTTTTACCATGATTACTCGATTTTACCATATTTTATGTTTTGTATTTGATTTTTACCATGATTACTTGAATCATGTAAAATGCATCAACCACATAATCGACATTTCATGGTAAAAATAAAAAAATGATCAAAAATCATGGTAAAAAGATCAAAACTCATGGTATATAGATAAGGACTATGTACGTTCTCCTTGTACACACTCATTATCTATGTAGGCCCGCGCAGTGGCTCTTTTATAGAAAGTATGGTGAAAAAAATGGCAACATATTCCAGAAAACATGGTAAAATCAAGTAAAAAACTGCAATCATGGTCAATACATAGTACCTACAAAAAATGGATCATGGTAAAACTACTCAAAACTATCCAAATAACCGTCAAAATACCCCCCAAAACATCATAATAATTGGAGACATCACAACTAATCAATCCAAAACTCTCATACCGGGGGACCATTTGCTCACAGTGATGAGAAACATGGCTCATACTGATCAATCCAAAATACTGTTTGGGATGGTTCTGCTACAGTGATTGAGTTTTTGGATGGTTTCGCCGATACTGCAAAACCCAATTACAAGTTCTTTCTTAACTCACAAATGAAGAAAACATTTAATCAATCAATGCATGACCAAGACAATCAATAATGTTTAGAACTAGAAAAACGAAGGACCAAAAAAATTACCTTAATATGTCAGGACGACGAGGAGTCCGGGACTAATTTCTTCGGGACGACATAGAAGGAGTTATGGACGAGTAGATTTTGAGATTTCTGGGTGAGAGAATCTCGGGATTTCTGATGAGGATTGCGGTTGAAGAATGAGACGGTGGATGAATGATAATACAAGATAATAGGGATTGGGTTTTATCCCCAATCCCGTAATTATAGTAAAGGACCCCAAAAATTTGAAAATGGTCCACTACCCACCCCTATATATGCAACTTTTAATTTAGTCCTCAATGTTACAATTATATAATTATATAATTATATATAGATAAAGGGCATTTTAGGATTTTTTTTGAATCTGGGGATGGAAACATAACTCCTAAATAGCCTCAGGATGATTTTCTAATTTCAAGTGCCTAAAATGATCATTATTTAAGTCTCCGTAAAAAAATATATATATATTTTGCACTGAGACCTCCCTTATGTGATGAGGAATTCAGTAAAAATTTTTGCTCAACATATTAAAACCTTTACACAATAACTAACTTACCCTATTTTAAGTTATTTGCATTTTAGGCACTTCGGATTTAGGGTTTAGGCACTTTGTAGTGGTTTTTTTGTTTCTCCAAACAAGGCCCTTGGAAGCTTCAGAGGCAATTTTATAGTCCCTTTTGGGGATTCTAACTTAATAAGGGGACATAATCATTGTACTTTTGAAAACATATTTTTTCTTGTTTTACCCTTCAATCATTACAACTTCTTACTTTTTTATTACTTTTAATTTCAAAATATAAGGGTAAAAGTGGAAATTCCTTAACAATTACCCTTTTAGTTTTGAAGTGGGACAATATTTTTTGGACGACAAAAAGTGTCAACTGGGACTATAAAATTGGGACGGAGGGAGTAATGGAGTGCTTGTTTTTTAATTTCTTTTAGATTTTATTGTGAACTCAATAGCAATAAGCAAGACTCTAATTACATACTCCAATTCACTTTGAAAGTTACAAAAACTGAGTACGTGATGGGAACGGTCACAGTAGTAAAGTTTTTGCCGTGTGATGGGCCCTCTGACTAGAGTTTTGGCCTGAGGCCTGATTTGGCTAAATTAAAAATAATAATTTTTTGGTTTTGTCCTTATTAAAAAAAATTTGCATTTGTTAGTTTTGCGTCAAGATTTTGTGGTTTATAGATTTATCTCGTCGAGACGAATCCAAAGAGTATAAAATTATGGTCAAAAGTAATAGTTTTTTTAATAAAGCCAAAAATAAACCAAAATAAACCAGTTTTTTTGGATTTTTTTCCTTCTTTATTCACAAAACTTTAAATTTGGCTAACAATTTTATACTTTTTAGATTCCTCTCATCGAGACAAGCTAAGAAACCACAAAAAATCGACCGAAAATTAACAAATGCAATTTTTTTTAAAATAAAGACAAAACGAAAAAAAACCAAAAAAATAAATTTTTTCAATTTAGCCAAATCTTGGAAGTTCCCAGTCCCCACCCATGTGCTCCTTTACTGTAATTGTACTAAAAAATCGGAAGCCGTACGTGGCCATTCACTGTGATGGGAAAAGCCTAAGGCCCCGATTGGATGTAGCATTAGAGGGGGTATAAAATTATACCCCCTCCCCTTATCCTGGTCCCACCGTTTTATGCATGGTTTGGGAAACAAAATGCACCCGGATAATTTTATACCCCCACCCTTTTAATACCCCTTTATACCCCCCAGCCCTTACTAATTAATAACACCCCCCCCCCCCCCATTACTAATTCATACCCCCCAATACCCCCTACGAAATTACCCCCCTACCCTCCCTTATACCCCTCCCCTTACCCCCCCAGTTTTTTTTTACTGTTTTAAAAAGAAACCGAATGACATTTTAAATTCTTTATGAACTCTTGCGATTTCCTTCGGATCAAAAAATGAAGTATTTTTGTGCATAATTTTTTAATTTTTTTCGCACCAAATTAAACTACTAATTGAGATCTTTAATTTGAGACAAAAAAATTTGAAAATTTTTATACTTTAGAATTTGACATTGTTGGCTTGCTTTGCAATATCATTGGGATAAAAAAATAAAGTATTTTCACATTAATTTTTTTACTTTTTTTTGCACCAAATTAAACTACAAATTGAGATCTTTAACTTGATACAAAAAAATTTTAAATTTTTTATACTCTAGAATTTGACATTGTTGGGGAATAACATAAAAATTACTAATTTGAATACAATGCTAATGCTATCAATGGCCAGAGAACTCAATGTATTCAAAGACTTTATTGTTTCCTTCTCTTTATCCTTTTTTTGCACCTTGGTTGATGATAATGTGAGAATACTCAATGTATTCAAAGACTTTATTCCCCAACTTACAATTAGAAAGAAAAAAAAAAGCAAAAAATTAAACTTCGAAATATTATTGAAATGAATAATAAAAAATAATAACTAAATATTTTAATTTTAGATATAACTAATAAAAGGAATTATTTATTGAAAAGTATAATTACTAATTAGTTATTATAAGTAAAAAAACGCATAGTTAGAAGAAAAAAACAAGCATAAAAATTAGGTGGTACGCAACATAATTAAAAATAATAATTAAATATTTTAATTTTAGATATAATTAATAAAAGTAATTATTATATCATATTTATTGAAAAGTATAATTAATTTAATTAGTTTGTATTTATGTATTTATTTTATCGTAATATTTAATATTACCTATGCACAAGGGCAAATAAGTCATTTGTCCGCTTTTTACATCATCCACCCAACTTTATCCCCCTTTATCACAAATTCATCCAAACCACGTACTATTTAATCCCCCCTCTATAAACATCACATCAAGGTGGGTCCACCCTTACTAACTAATACCCCTTACTATCTTATCCCCCTTACTATTTAATCCCACCAAAACTTATCCCGCATCCAATCGGGGCCTAAAGGAAAGACCCCATCCATGTGCTCCTTTACTGTGATGGGATGATGGATCTTTAAACACGTACCTCTGGGCCCTTCTTTATTGATGTTCACAGTTCACTCATTCTTTAGCCAACAATATTATGTGACGAAGGACAAGCCAGGACAAATTTTCTCACTAGAGAATTCCTCTCAAGACGAACCAATAATACTAAAAAAATCGATGTAAAACTAGCAAACGCAAAAAAAAAATCAAATAAAGACAAAATAAAAAGTTAAATTGGCTTTTTTAGCCAAACCTCACCATAGCAATTAGCAAGACTCTAATTACATACTCATATTCACTTTGAAAGTTACAAAAACTGAGTACGTGATGGGAACGGTCAAAGTTTTTGCCATGTGATGGGCCCTCCGACTAGAGTTTTGGCCTCTTGAGTCCCCAGTCCCCACCCATGTGCTCATTTACTGAAATTGTACTCGCAAATCAGAATCCGTACGTAGCCATTCACTGTGATGGGAAACCACTACTTTATTAGAGTTTGGCCTCATTGAAGCAAAAGCCTGAAGGAAAGTCCCCACCCATGTGTTCCTTTACTGAAACCGTACTCGAAAATCAATCTCTCGTTGAATCTAAAAATCTGAACACGAATCTCACGCAGATTAATCTTCACACTGTGAAGTGTGAATCCGTTGAAATTTTTTATCTATATATCTTCCATGCATGTGCCCAACACTATTGACTTATTATGCCCCTTGAATTTACGCTGGAAATAACATATCACAGCATAACATTATGAGAAAATTTTGGGTGGGTAGGGACGTAGGGTAGATCCACGTGGTGCCCAACATCATATCCGAGCCGTCCAAACATGTTTTGGATGGCCCAGATCCATGGGTGGCATAGTTGTAAATTTTGGGGCCAAATTTACCTCCACAGATCTGGGCCGTCCAAAACATGTTTGGATGGCTCGTATGTGGTGCCGAGCACCCCGTAGATCTACCCTACATGTACCCAAATTTTTTTCATAATGTTAGCTAAGGGCATCTTTGTCTGACGCACAAAAAAAAACACCAAATTTAACTTCAAAAACGCATTTTATAATTTAGCAAGTCACTTTTCAAAAAATTCACAAAATCAGATTCTTTATTCAAACTTTTGCAAGTCACTTTATCAAAAACTCACAGAATCAGACTCTCTATTCAAATTTTTACTCGTTTCTCCCTCCTCCTCTTTTGGCGAGCGAACAATAGGTCACCAAATTTGTTAAGTCACTGTAGCAAAGTTAAGAAATCTTGAAATTGGTGAGTTTGTTTGGTGAGACTGATTTTTGAGGTTTTGGAAGAATTTACTCTGTATTTTAACTTCAAAGTTAAAATAGAGAGACTGATATTGATGCTCTAAAGTAGATAAACTACGGTAATAATAGAACTTTCTGTTTCAATTGACAGTAGAAAAGATGCGTGAAAGCGGAGACATGCACGTAAAATCAAAATAATCGACATGTATGTAAGGAGATATGCGCATAACCAAAAAAAAAAAACGTGCTCAGGAAATAGACCAAATTACTCCGGGTTCGTGTGACACAAGCGAAAGCCCTCCAACTTCCAATCGAAGGGCTAAATTGAAAATTTCAGACCAAAAGTGGAGCATTTCAATTGCAAAAGTGCTTCTTTTTACTTGCATTGCATGTGTGGATGGATATTCCAAATTAATTTTTTTTTTAAAATAATACACTGCGTTTGAATGGATTTTGAAAAGAAAATTTTGAGAATAATTTTTTAGATAGTGTTTTGTTGGATTTTTAAAAATGAGAATAATGAGGTAATGATTGGAAAGAAATAGAGAGAGCAATGAGAATAATAAGGTATTGAGTAGAGAAAAAAAATGTCCGTAATGATTAAAACGAAAGAATCTTTTTGATTTTCTTTTTTTGAAAATGGGAAGAAAAAAAAAGGGAATTGAACAAAGGCTTCAAGTGAAGTGGGTCGATTGACCCCACTATGTGGGAGTGGTGGATTTGTAGCTCCGGTCTCCGATGGATTCTTGGAGTCGATAGTGGTGGAGTTCTGCTAGTACTGGTAGCGACGACGGCAACTGCAATGATGGGTTTGGTACTTCTGCATGAAGTAGATCTAGTTCTTCCAAAACCTAGTCTTGAGTGGACTCGTAAGTTTTCCATAACTGTTACTTTTATTTCTAGCTTTTGCACTTGTTCCTTCAGTTATTTACTTGTTTTATTGCATTTTTTTACTGTTACTTTTATTTCTAGCTTTTGCACTTGTTCCTTCAGTTATTTACTTGTTTTATTGCATTTTTTGACTGGTAGTGTCTTTTGTACTTATCTTTTTTAATGAATGCATTATGCCTATAGTTTGTAGCTTAGGTTAGTTATTTTTTTAAAAAATTAATGTTTCATCGTCCAAGTTTTTTTTTTTGTCTTTAATATTTTTTTAGTACTTTTTAGATGTAAATTGTGTATCTCTATTCAAAAATTAAAAAAAATTTGTTAAAATATTTAAAAAGTTGACTAAAGACAAAAATTACCTAACCCTAAACAAAACTATTATCCTTAAAACTTATCTCAAAGCTACCAACCAAACAAAAAAATTTCCGTTAACGTTTTTCTTTTATTTCAAGTTATTCTTTCCGCTTTTCACCATCAAGCATGTTCAAATGCACCCACTACAGCTGGAAACCACATAAAGTCTACATTGGGTCCTTCCATTATTGTGGTGATCGACCCCGTATTATGAAAGAATAACTTGTCTTAAGATTCAAAATAAGTTTGCTTAAAAATAAATTGCCTAAGTGGAATGGCCCGTGTTCTTTGGCCAACATTATGTGGTGGATGTGACAAAAGACAAGCGTGACCAAAATTTTACCACTAGAGAATTTCATACACAATAAACCAAACCAAACCAAACCGAATCTTAGGTACCAATTAATTGGGATCGGCTACATAAATCATATTTTTCCATTGAGCTCTATTAATGGCTACATGTTCACTGAGATTTAGAGTACTCATACCCTTGCGGACTACAACCTCTAATGTCAATCTTGGTCTTCCTCTCCTCGTAGATTACTATGTAAATTTATTCTGTCAACTCTCCTAATTACTGCATCTACAGGTTTACAATAGATATGTTCAAACCACCTTAATCTATTTTCGCGCAACTTCTCATTCCTAATCCTATCTTTTCTAGTCTTACCACACATTCATCTCAACATCTCATCTCAGTTACACCCGTCTAACACACTTGTTGTTTCTTAATAGGCTATCATTCCGTCTTGTAAAACATCGCTGGTCTTATAGCAGATCTATAGAATTTTTCTACTCGTGATAATTTTTGTTTAATAGATATTTTCAGTTTGACGTCTTATAGTATATATTTACACGAGTCGCTTGATTTGAAAAATTATGATTTTTTTTCCATATAGTATATCCTAAATGTTATGAATTTATAACGTTATAAAATATTTGAATTCATAACTTTTGTATAACAATCCTAATATTTGGACATGAATTCATAACATTTATCTTGAATTTATAACTTTTGTATAACAATCCTAATATTTGGATATGATAATGTTAGAGATTTCAAAATTTGAAATTCAAACATATATCGAGTGTTAAGATTATGTCCTTATTATCACTTCTAATTAAAGAACATAATTATGGTCCCACCGATTACAACCATTTGTCGCACATAGAGCTCTTCTCACGAAAACTAGCTCTGCAATAATATATAAGAATGATCTTGATTTACTTTCTTAATAATTAATTTTTTTTACTAACCAATAGCATTTATTAAAACCTTCTTTCAAGGTAAAATATCTCAAACCTAACTTAACTTTTTGTTATGTGGACTAACTTAATTGTTTGTAAAAATATTCTATTCTAAAAATTTCTTTAAATTCATCTTTAAATTGAAAGATATAATCAATTTTTTTATCCGGTTAAAATGGAACGAGTGGCTATATTAGATTTTTGGGATGGAAGGAGTATTTGTCAACCGAAATATCCTTTGTACTTGTCATTTTAATGATGAAGAATTACAAAACCTAAGAAATCAAAGAATTCAATTGAGGAAATGATGATCTTCAGATGTCAAGAACAAGAAATACAGATATAGAGTGAGAGAAACTAAGCCACTTTCATTTCTTTTCTGATGTAATGTTTGATTGATTACAGAATCAAGAGCTCATTGAGCTTATATATGCAAACTGACTCACTCAGCCTATAACAAACTCACAGGCTTAACTGCCCTTTTACACGTGTGAACATACTAACCAACTAATGGACACATGTGCCTTAACCACTATTAAAAATTTGGTCTCGCTTAACAAATGAATGCTTTCGGGTTTAAAAAAAGGAATTTTCTCTTTACGTTTTTCTTTTATTTCTAGTTATGCTTTCCGCGTTTTCAAAACAGTGAAAAGCATGTTCAAATGCACCCAGCTGGAAACCACGTAAAGTTTACGTATCCTTTCATTATTGATGTTCTTTGGCCAACATTATTTGGTGGGATCGATGTGACAAAAAGACAAGCTTTGACCGAACTTGCTATCTTTTGCAGGTGATGTCGGGACTCGGGACCCAATTTTTTCCACCATGTGATGCCTTTGATGAAGATACCAGAAAGTTTGAGATGAAGATTTCAATGGAATCCAAAATGGCAATGAAATTCGCGCTGAATGAGCACAAACACCCTCGAACTAAGCGATGTAAAACTAAAAAGCACATTGTTGGTCTAGATAGCAACATAAGAGGAGGTGAATTGTGTATCTCAATAATAATACGAAATTTAAAAAAAGAAAAACAATATGCAACACCCAAAATAAAATTAAATCGATTCAAGCGCGCATGCATTGATATATGGCTGAAAATAAAGAGTAAAGAGAAGAAAGAAATCAAACACAGAGATTTATCGTAGTTCGGTCCGCACCTTTACGAGGCTAAGTTTTCCGTTTGATTTTAGCAAATGAGTTCAGCAGATGCTAAAATCATAGTATTTCAAATAAAAAATTAAGTATTTTCGTGTATTATTTTTTGAATTTTTCACACCGAATTAAAGTACACGAGGAGTACTTTAAATTGGTGCGAAAAAAATTGAAAAACGATACTCGGAACCAATTCATTTTTTATTTCAAAACCATGATTTTAGCACGTGTTGAACTCATTTGCTAAAATCATGGTTGATTTTAGCAACTGGATTGGTAAAATCTTTTGGAAAACTATGCCTTAGTCCACTCCCCAACTGTCTAATTCAGGATTTGCTGCACTATCTCAAATAGTAACACTTTCTAGCTTTACGGGTGCTAGAGAAACCCTTACAACGAGCAACGTCTCCAATCGCTCTAACTAGTTTTGACTCCGGTGGTAATCACACCTATCTAACTAGTTTTGACTCCAGTGCTAGTGACACCTAACCAAGTGATTTTTTTTTTCTCACACAAAAATTACTCACAAAAAAATAACCTCTCACAAGCGGTCACACTCCCTTTTACAATGAAATCTCACAAATTAAACACTCTCAAAAGTGTAGATAAAAACAATATAAAAGCTCTGATATTTTCTCTCAATAAATAACCAACTTTAAAGCTCAATTGATAGTGCTTTCTTTTTCCAACAACGACAATCCTTTTTATTCTTCAAAAATGTGGACGTTAGAAGCAATCAATCCTCATTTGGAAATGGAAATCAGCCACTCCAAATGCATTAGGCTTAATGAAGCATAATCCAAGACAATCACTTTTGTTTTTTCTTGAAGTAGCCGTTTGAACCAAGTCAGGAAATGATTAAGCCATTGCATTATGCCTTAATTGAACCAAAATATTGCACTAGCCGTTTGAACTCATAAGGCAGTGTTGATTCTTGATTTGATGACTTCTCTTGCAAAGCTTCTTGGCCATTTCAAATTAAGAGAAGAGCTTTCCAAAATAAATATAAGAATAAGATTTGTCCTTAATCTTCTCCCCTTAAAATTTAAATATTGGCTATTAGAGATAGGATTTTATGCAGAATAATTCTTTGTGTACCTCAATCAAATCCTACAAAATATGCAACTATTCAAAGAGTATCAAATATCCGATTTTTATTATATTTCACTTTTAACTAAATAGGTTTGTTATCATCAAAATCAATAATGTATTTCTAAGAAAACATTTGGGCTAACACGCACTCGTGGAGGGGCACTATGGTAATAGAACTTCAATTTATGGGATTAAAAACGCGTGAAAAAAGTGGAGACTTGCACACCAAATTAACAAAAAAAAACACATTCAAAATTCAAATGATGTGTAAGGATCTATATATGCATGTTGAAGAAAGCGTGCTAAGGAAAATAAACAAAATAATCACTCGTGAAACAGCGGAGGCGCTCCAATTGAACGGCTAAATTGGAAACTTCAATTCTCACCAACTAATTTAAAAAATCAGACTATCTAAATCACTTTCAACTTCTTTTATAATTAATTACTAGACAAATAATTATAATGTCCATACATTTTTGTGGTATACTAGAAAATCAAGTGCTAAAAGAACACCGGAAAATAAAATAAAAAGAAGAAAAAATCAAACTTTAGGTTGAATGAAAATAGAGAGCATAAAGATTTAACAAAATATAAAACTTGTCATTTAATTTGTAGTGTTAAAGATCTAGCTTTTCAGCATATATAGTGTTACCGGGTTGTTAAAAAGAAAAAAGAAAAAGAAAAAAAAGGTGGGGATCTATACTAGTATAATTGAATCACAAAATTCTTGCTTTTCGAGTAGGATAACAATCTTTGAAACTTCTTGTTTTCAATAATTGAATAATCTTTCTACCTACAAAAAATATGTCATTTCTGAGGAAATAACCATGGGTTTCTTGAATAAGTGTTGCATGCATTGTATTTTGGGATTTGAAGAACAACGGAATTTTTTTTTTATAAACATGAATATCTACAACAAAAGGTTTAATTTAGGAAGTTTAATAAAAAGAGCTTAATTTTGTTTAATTTAGTAAGTATTCCAAAAAATTAAATTAAGTTTGATCAAAATGACGCAATTTCGTTCGTTTCATTTAAGAAGTTAAGATGATCTTGAACGTTAATTCTATAAGAGTTTTGGTGACAATTACTCTATCAAATGGAATATCCTCTATTCATGGGTGGAATGGAGAGGATGTGACCCCACAGCCCCACCTCTTTCATTTTTTGACAAATTACTATAGGATTTTTCCAACCTTACCAACAAAGTTCTAATCACAAATACAACAAGCCCCGACACGATATGTTAGGGCATTTCTAGCACTTGCTACTCGAATCATGAGTTAAATATCATTTAAAAAAAAAAAAACTCACAGAAATCTCTTCACTTCTTTATTCAAACTCATATCTTAAATGAGTTGTCAGTCTATGAATAGTTAGCACTAGAGCATTTGAACCGGCCATAGCAGTCTAGTAATGACCATAGTGGCTCTGAAATAGGCCAAAAATTGGATACATGGGTGAATTTCTTGTAATATAAAGGTGTTTCTGCATCAGAAGGTAAAAAATTCTTTACTAGAGCATATCCAAACTTTCCTTCAAAATTTGACAAGTCATTTTTTTAAGAGCATCTCACTCCAATCTTCAAAATGAATAACGGAAGTGACATATACCCCATTTTCTTCAAAAAATTGTACTTTTTGGAGGGTCTCATCCTTCTTTTGTTACATCCATTCTTCAAATCTACTTTTGGTTCTTCAAATTTGAAAAACCAAAATACATTTGAAGAACCAATTCTCCGAAAAGGAGGATGGGTCATTCAAAAAAGTAAAAATTTTTAAGCAAAAGAGGACATAAATTACGAAATCTTCCCTTAATATGTCACTTCCGTTCTTCATTTTGAAGGAAAAACATAGTTTCAAATTTGCTTTTAGATCTAAAAAAAATAAAATAAAATCCCAAATTGCTATTTTATTCCTTCTGAAGTACTAGTCCGTAACATTAGGAAAAAATACTCCAAAAGAAAAAAACGTTGGATGATCAAGGGGTGAAAGAAAATTCACAATAACTGGTCAATTGTCATTTGAACTTGTGCCCATTGCGCTCACCTCTTGCCCTCTCTCACTAGCTCACAGTCTCCCTCTCGTCAGCTGATACTTCGTTTTTGAAGTGACGGCTCATTTTCCTTTGCTTCGGTTTATCCCTCTGGTGATCTGCTCTCTCTCTCTCTCTCTCTCTGTGTGTTCCTGTGTTGATCAGTCGTAGCTAGGCTTGAAATCATCTCTGTTATTTGCTTTCATTTCATTTCTTCTCTCTTTTGGCTCTTGCTTTCTTTTTTAGTACTTTACCTCCTCCCGTTTTCATCTTCAGCTTGATCTGTCATTTTTAATCCTTCTTGTTGTCCTTTGGCTTTCCATCTTTCATTTTCTTTGATTTCTTCCAAGTACCAAAGGAGAAAAACCAAAACAAAAAAAAAAATATCAAGAAAACCATAGAAAAGTTGAGGAAAATATCAAACTCAGTGAGAGATGCCTGTACCTGTACCAGTTGTTCTTACCTTTTTGGGGAATATTGCGGGGGCTGTTCTGGGGAAATTTGGAGATCATTTGTTTGCTCCAATACAGCGAAAGTTCAAATACATGTGTTGCTTCGATAGCAACATTACAGAACTTGAAGCTCAATCGGAGACGTTTCAAAGGACAAGACAAGGGATACAATTGAGGGTCAACAATGACCGTGCAAACGTGAGAACTATTGATCCTACTGTTGAGGCTTGGCTCCAAAGTGCGAGTAAGGTCACAACTGAGGTTGAGGGAATTACCCAAGAGAAGCCCAAAGTTAAGGAAGGGTGTTTGAATGGGTGGTGCCCCAATCTCAAGCTTCGTTACTCACTCAGCAGGAAAGCGGTGAAGAATACAGAGGAGGTCGTTAAACTCCAGGTTGCTGCCGTCTCCTTTCCTGAAACCGCTTATAGCCCGCCTCCTACAAGCAACTACTTTCCTGAAACGTCTTATCGCCCACCTCCTACAAGCAACGGGACCATACATAACGGAGATTTTACAGGGTTTGAATCTCGAAGGCTTTATATGGAACATGTCATTGAGGCTCTGAGGCATGATGAGATCAAATTGATTGGAATTTGCGGGATGGGAGGTACGGGCAAGACAACAATGGTGAAAGAAATTGCAAAAAGAGCAAAAGAAGAAAGTCTCTTTGACGAAGTTGCAATGGTCGTTGTCGGCCAAGAGCCAGACCCAACCAATCTTCAAGTTTGCATTGCAGAAATGCTTGGTTTGAAAGAGCTTCACGACAAGAAGAGCTCAATAGTAAGAGCTGATCTGCTACGTAGGAGACTTCTCCAGGACAACAAGAAAATCCTTGTAATACTGGATGACATTTGGGCAGAAATGGATCTAGAGGACATGGGATTTCCTTTGAGAGGTGCTAATAAAAATTTCAAAATGCTTTATACGTCGCGGACCCGATACCTATGGCATAATCTACAAATTATAAAGGAGATCCCTCTTGAACTCTTGTCAGAAGATGAAGCATGGCAACTATTCAGGGAGAAAGTCGGTGATTTGGCTGATGCTCGGGATTTGCAGCCCATAGCCAAAAAGATTGCGAATGAATGTGGGCGTTTACCGCTTGCTCTGGTAATTATTGGCAAGCGCACTTTCCAGAAAAAGTAAGGGAAATTTCATTAAGGATATATGGGAAGACATGCTTGATCAGCTAACTTGTGCAAGAAACACTCCTCCGGGTAACATTTTGTCTTCATCTCTGGAGTTGAGTTACAAATATGTAGAAGATGAGGACGCTAAGCGCCTATTTTTGCTTTGTTGCTTATTTAAAGAGGATGAAGATATCCGTATTGAAAATTTGGCCCGACACGGATTTGGGCTATCACTTTTTGATGGAATAAATGAAATGACAAAAGCAAGGCGTCGAGTTGTAGTTATTGTCAATGATCTGAAGAGCCGTTATTTACTAATACATAGTGAATTCAATGAGTGTGTAAAAGTGCACGACGTCGTGCGCGATATGGGCATATCTATTGCATCCAGAGATAAAGCTGCTCTAGTAAGCCATGGTGCATTATCTGAGTGGCCAAGGAAGGACAATTATGAACATTATACTGCCATCTCGGTTATCTCGGAGAAAATTAAAGAGCTTCCTGAAGGATTGACATATCCAAATCTTGAGTTTTTAATGTTACGAAGCAGTAAACTTGAGAAACTACCACCCGACTTTTTTGAGGGGATGGGAAAACTCAAAGTTTTTGATCTCAATAATTTTGAAGGCATCCTAACATTTCAACCTTTGAGAAATCTTACTACGTTGTGTCTTGAAGGATTTGGTGGTGTGTTGGATAATGTGTGTGCAATTGGAGACCTAGTAAATCTAGAAATCCTCAGCTTTCGCTATTCCAAAATCAAGTAGCTACCAGAAGAAATAGGGGAATTGGTTAACTTAAGGTTGTTAGATCTAGATTGCACTTATCGTCTAGAAAGAATACCCCGAGGTGTCGTATCGCGCCTGGTCTGTTTAGAAGAACTATACATGCTCCGCAGCAGTTTTAAGAATTGGGAAGAAGAAGAAGGCAAGGAAAATGCGAACCTAGGAGAGTTCAAGTCCTTGTCCAATTTAAATACTTTGGAGATCCATATATCATCAGACGATATAACTATCCCAAGAGCCCCGATATTTGCCAAACTGAAAATGTACAAAGTTTTCATAGGCGGTAAATCTCTAGAGTTCATATGGAAACAAGGCAAAAGGGTACTGTGTGTCTACAGTTCGACTCCAACCCCTTCATATCCGTTCATATCTCTCTTGCGGAGTAGTGATTGCCTATATCTTGGCGGGGAAGGATGCAATGATCTGGTGAGAGAGTTACTACTCCAGGATGGGGTTGATGGACTCCAACAATTGAAGCAGCTGGAAATCTATGACTGTGATACACCGGAATGTCTTGCCAATACAATGAATCTTTTCCCGGTCTTGGAGTGCTTGGGTCTTTACTCGCTGTCTTATTTAAGGCAGATATGCTGCGGTCCAGTTCCAACGGGTTCCTTTCGGGAAATAACAAAACTTGTAGTAAAAAAATGTGGATTATTGGAAAATCTATTCGAGCTACCAATTGGAGGATGTTTCGCTCAACTCAAAATTCTTAGCATCAAGTCCTGCATTATGATGAAAGAAGTTTTTCGGAAGCAGCAACGAGAAGACGTGCCTGATGCAACCAAAAGAATAGAGTTCCCAAAGTTGGAAACCTTGGATCTTGAGGATCTACCAAGTCTTGTCGGTTTTTGCAGAGGGATTGACCAGATTGATTTCCCTAAATTGACAAGAATGGACCTCAAATCTCTGGGAAAGTTCAAGCGCCTCTTCCACAACAACAACAATCTGTATTCCAATGCAAGTCAAGAAGACAATTTCGGCTTCCTTTCTCTTTTCCCCCAAGAGGTATGCCTGCCTATCTTTTCTCTCTCTCTTTCCCTTTTTGTCTTTTTTTTTTTTTTTCGTCGTAGTTTCATTTGTAACAAAATAGAGAATTTGTAGAAGAGCATATGCAGCCTACTTTTTACTGTCTATCAAAAAGTAAAAAAAGAAAAAGAAAAAAAGGATAAATCTACTTTGCGTATTTAGTTTTCATCAAGGAATTCAAACCCTGTTCTCTATTTTTGCTTTCTATCCAAAAAAATTTTTGGCACCTACGCAAACTAGTTTAACCGTTTTTGTTAAAATAATTTATTGCACAATGATGACAAACATAATAACGGCCATATTCCAATGGCTAGATTGTAATACTAATAAAGTTCTTGTTTCGTTAATAAATATAGACTATCAAAATTTTGTTGGAAAACAATTAATTGGGAGCCAACAAATTTAATATTTTTGGATGTAGAATAATTAAATATTAGCAAAGAAATTAGAAACATGGGCTAGGAAAATGCATAGCAAATGGGTAAATAGATTGAGTGGCAAAAAGGTAAATTGGACAATCACCAACTGCTCCATGTTTTCCTGCATTCACAAGGAATCGCCTAGTGTCCCACACTTCTTTATGGTTATTGGAGCTTACATGAATTCCCACTTCCCTTCCCACTTATTGGTTCCCTTCCCACTTCCCTTCCCACTTATTGACCAAGTCAAGTTGGCAATGGAGCTAACTTGACTTGGTCAATTGGCCTTCTTTTGACTAGAGGCCGGGCGCATGCGATGCGTGTGCAAGTCGAACTTTAATTAAAAAAATTATGCACAAAAACTCCCTTATTGTATGATCGCATGTGCCATTATCGTTTTTTGGACAAATAAAAAATAGTATTAAAAAATATCACACCAAATATACTATTCATACTTTCCCATATTTATGCAATGTAATTTGAGAGATTGCATAATCAAAAAATACATCACCACGCTAACACTGCCGTTGCCACCGGTTTTCTCGGTCAACTCGAACATAATTCCTTTTCTGGTTCAATTACATTTGTCTCATCTTTTAACCATACAATTTAACTGCATTGAAATCCAATAAAGATTAATTGAAAAGAGTAAAGAAAAGAAGAAACAAAAAAGGTAAACACTGGTTTAATTTTTTTCCTACTCCTATTGGTTTTTGTTTTGAAGACGTTTAGGTGTAATCCACGTTCATTTCCTAGGAAGGTTTCTTTGGTGAAATTATCCACTGTGCATGCTCAAAGAAGGTAACAATTCAAATCATGGCTTTTAACTATTGAGTTTTTTTTCTTTTTCTTTTTCGTTTTAAATGTCATTTCTTCCTTCTTTAGGCTTCTTTAGAGAAGTAGAACCATCCTCAAATCTTTTCTGGTCCAAAGGTGGGCCGTAGGTAAGAAACATTTGTTTTTGTAGTACTCCTAATTTTTTTCTTTGAAAATGATACAGCAAGAAAAAGAACAAAATTCAGTAATTGGTTAGCAATTCAAAAAATTTAAAATATTGATTGGGTTTTACCTTTGTCTTACAACAAAATGTTCAGAAACAAAGCTCGTCTCTTTCTTTGAAAAATTCTCAGACAGATTCTTTGTTTCTAAATACACCAAATTTAAAAAAACGGACCACTGCAAAATAGAAAAGTAGTGGTAATTGCGTTCCAATAGAAAAAAAAAATAAAAAAAAATAAAAAATAAAAAAACAGAGAGGAAATTGTGTTACAAGCAAAAGATACCGTGGTTAAATTATATATACATAAAAAAAAAAAGCAAGATACCTTCTCTGCTTTTTCTTCGATTTTGTCTACCCTTCTTGGAACCTGTATAATCTTGTTTCTTGAATTGTCTCTGGCAGTTTGTGTATGGACGAAATAGATGAATCTACTTTTGGCAGCCATGGATTTTTGGATTTTGCTCTTAAAAAAACTGATCATTGTTGTGTAACTGCCGGAGGTTTTAAAACGTGGAGGGTTGTGTCCGGGCATTTTACCTTTTTGACCTTACCGTTATTAGATGCAGAGGCTAACTGAAATGTAACAAGAGGTTTTTAGTTATGGCAATTTGGGAAGAGCAAAATGTGAGCTAGCCTCAAAGGAAGTCCACACCAAAGTGTTGCTCCCCCTTTATATATTATAGATAGATATAGATAGATAGATAGAATAGATAGATGGATAGATTCTAGAAAATACTCCAAATAACTGCTCCTCCATTTTATGGGCTAATTACTTTGACCTCTTTTACTCGCATAAAATGGATAATGGGGCAAGTTCCATTAAAAATTAATTGGGCCACACATTAACAAAATAAAAATAATACGGTCATTAACTTTATAAGTGAAATTAGCCCAATTAGGTCAAAAAATAATACTTTTTGACCCTTTGTATTTTTGTCAAGTTTGGGTATAAACAGAAGCACGTGGAAAGAACACCCCCGTTCGGTTTATTAGGCTCGCTCCCATGTGCTATCATGTGCATATGTCCTAATTAGCAGATAAATAACCCCATAACTCACATATTAGGTCAAGACACAACACATAATCATGTTTTGAGCACAATTAGGGTCAAATGTATTACAAATAAGAAATTTGGGCATTTGATTTTATAATAGATTTTACCATTTTGGTAAATAAAATTACGAATAAATTACCTGAGAGGAATCGCTTTGCAAAGAATTTTTAGGATGGAGGGAGAGAAAGAGGAAGGAGACGGGAGAGGACGGAGGAGAGAGAGGAGAGAGAAAGGAAATTTGTAATGAAGAGAGTCCTAATTTGGAGAAAGATAATTAGGATAAATGTGGTGTGGTTGAGATCTTTTTGACTTTATGTCTCATAGTTTGTCCCTCTTTTATCTCTTCACGTGGTCAACTTCACCAACTCTACTTAAGAAACTCTACCAAAACTGGATCCATATATAATTTTTCCCCTCAGATGTAAAACAAAATACCGTAACACACCATAATACCTTAATTTCTTTTTTTCTACTTTTCCTTTCGCACATGTGATATATTTAAAGCTACCTTAAAATTGATTACTTTCAAGTTTTAGCTATGATTTTTCTGCTCAGAACCATTGTGCAATTACTAGATTTTGAAACAGGGTGTTGAATTTCAGGGTCACAATTTAAGGATTAGCACAAAAGGAAAAGGCATTGAAATGATTACAGATTTCCATATCCATTCTTGGTTGGATAAGTGTTCGGAACACAATTGTATTTGATAAACTTGTGCAACAATTCAAGGATTGCGATATTCTTCAACTGAGAAGAACATGATCATTGTTTTAAATTGCGATATTAATTATTATAACTTCACAGACTAAATGAGTTGCTCGCAGGTCTTAAAAGTCGACGAGCTTGAGAAACTCATTTCTTTTTTCTACTTTTCCTTTTGAGCATGTGACATGTTAGAGCCCTTAAAATTGATAACTTGCAAAATTTAGCCCTAATTTTTGAGGTTGGAACAATTGTGTGAATTGTTGGAAAAAAGAAGAGTAGGCATTATATGATTTCATATTTTCGTATTCTTTCTTGTTTGGATTAGCGTTCCCAACCCAATTGTATTCGATAAACTTGCATAATTCACGGACTGGGATAGTCTTCGACTTTGATAGAAACAAAAAAGAAAAACACAACCATTGCCGTAAATTGCGGACTTTGTAACGGTACTAACCAAATGAGTTGTTTGCAGGTATCATTAGCAGTTCCAACGGGTTCCTTTCGGGAACTAACTACATTTAATGTCATAAAATGTGAATTATTGGAAAATCTATTCGAGCTACCAATTGGAGGATGTTTCGCTCAACTCAAAATTCTTACCA